>JAAOAK010000678.1:0-13921 GCA_013396175.1 Fusarium denticulatum
GGGGCACGGCTCTTGCGAATGCGCCGCCGCGCCGCTGTCGGCAGGAACCCCCCCCCTGTCAATTCCCGGCCCCACTTGTACCTGCCTCAGTCTTCCCGTCTTAACTTTGCTCTCCATGAATCGAGTGCACGTGACATCAAAAAAGTTGGCGACAGAATAGAGCTTCGCGCGCGAAGTCAGCTCCAGACAGGGAGCTTTAGTGACAAGATTGACGATCAGAGAAACCGAATTCTCACGTCGCCAATCGTTTGCGCATACAGAAACACGCATTTGCGCTTATATTCTATTCATAGCGACGATGGATGATCTTTACGACGAGTACGTATCTTGTTCTTTCGTCGCGTTTCGAGCTTGACAATTTGACGGCGCGCTGACTTATCGCGACAGGTTCGGTAACTTCATTGGCGAGGAGGCCGAGTCAGAGGAGGGCTCAGAGGTCGGCGTTGGTGCGGATGACTATACTTACGATGACGAGCCAGATGAGGCTCCTGGTGTGACAGGCCAGGAGCTCATGGAGATTGACGGTACGAGCCCGGGATCCAGGCCACAAACATATACTAATTCATGGATTGGCAGATGGCCCATCAAATGCGATTATTCTCCATGAAGATAAACAGTACTATCCAACTGCCGAACAGATATACGGCGCCGATGTCGAGACTCGTGTCGAAGAAGAAGATGCCCAGCCTCTATCCCAGCCCATCATCGCCCCCATCGAGCAGAAGAAGTTCAATATCGAGGAAGCCGACCTTCCACCCGTGTTCTTCGACCGCGAGTTCATGACAGATCTGATGAACTTCCCAGAACAAACGCGAAACGTAGCATTGGCCGGACATTTGCATCATGGAAAGACTGCGTTCATGGACATGTTGGTACTCGAGACACACGACATCACAGATCGACTTGAACGAAGGGTGGGCAAGAACCGGGATGAGCAATTGAGATATACGGACGTGCATATCTTGGAGAGGGAAAGAGGGTTGTCTATCAAGGCTGCGCCAATGAGTTTGGTACTACCCAGTACCAAGGGCAAGTCGCACCTCGTCAACCTGATCGATACTCCCGGTCATGTCAACTTTGTCGATGAGGTGGCTGCCTCGTTCCGTTTGGTTGACGGTGTCTGTCTGGTGGTGGATGTGGTCGAGGGAGTTCAGATCAACACGGAGCAGATCATCAAGCACGCCGTTCTTGAAGACATACCCCTGACTCTCATCATCAACAAAATGGACCGCCTCATCCTCGAGCTGAAGCTGCCACCCAAGGACGCATACTTCAAGCTCAAGCACGTTGTCGAAGAGGTCAACACAATTATCACAAACACAGCTCCTACCAAGGCTGCTTCCAAGAGGATAAGTCCAGAGAAGGGCAATGTCCTATTCGCCTGCACAGATATGGGCTGGTGTTTCACTTTACCGAGCTTCGCCAAGATGTATACAGAGACCTTTGGAGATATCAACGTGGACGAGTTTGCGAAGCGGTTATGGGGGGACATCTACTATAACCCCAAGAAGCGAAACTTCTCACGAAAACCCCTGGATGAGCGCTCAGCACGATCGTTCGTTCACTTCATCCTCGAGCCCATCTACAAACTCTTCACACACTCGATCAGTGACAGTCCAGAAGAACTGCGGCCAGTGTTGGCCTCATTGGGCATTGAGCTCAAGCCCTCACAATATAAGGCTGATGCGAAGGTGCTTCTAAAGCTGGTATGCGAGCAGTTTTTCGGTCCATCAACAGGCTTTGTGGATATGATTGTTAAGCACATACCAACTCCCATTGAGACAGCTGAGCGATTACTTGAGCGATATTATACCGGCCCGTTGGACTCAAAGGTCGCTGCCTCCATGAAGGCTTGCGACCAGGACGGCCCATTAGTTGTTCATATCACCAAGCTCTTCAACACAGCCGATGCAAAGAGCTTTCACTCATTCGGTCGTGTACTGAGCGGCACAGTTCGACCAGGTATGCAGGTACGCGTTCTTGGTGAAGGCTACTCCTTGGACGACGAGGAAGATATGGCTATGGCCAATATCTCAGAAGTGTTCATCGGCGAGACAAGATACAACATCCCTACCGACGGCGTGCCAGCCGGTAACCTTGTGTTACTTAGCGGCGTCGACAACTCCATTGTCAAGTCCGCCACCATCATCCCTCCCAAATTAGAAGATGACGAAGACGCCTATATCTTCCAGCCTATCACACATTTCACAGAGTCTGTCCTTAAGGTTGCCGCCGAGCCTATCAACCCCTCCGAACTCCCCAAGATGCTTGACGGACTAAGGAGGATTCAAAAATCGTACCCCCTCATCAAGACTAAGGTCGAAGAATCAGGAGAGCATGTTGTTCTTGGAACCGGAGAGTTGTACATGGATTGTGTGCTGCACGACCTTCGTCGTCTGTATGCTGACATGGATATCAAGGTTTCTGACCCGGTTACGCGCTTTTGTGAGACTGTTGTCGAGACATCGGCGACGAAATGCTATGCTATCACCCCAAACAAAAAGAACAAGATCACCATGGTTGCCGAGCAGTTGGAGAAGGGGATCTCCAGCGATATTGAGAGTGGCGCTGTACGCATCCGCGATCCCATTCGCAAAACTGCCAAGTTCTTCGAAGAGAAGCATGGCTGGGATAAGCTGGCTGCTCGCAGTATTTGGGCCTTCGGCCCCGAGGATACAGGACCCAACATCCTTCAAGACGATACTCTTCCCACTGAAGTAAGTTTTAACCCTGTTATGTCGCTTATGTTGATCTCGGCGGTGCCCTATTGCATGAGCAAGGCTAATATAAAGTTCAGGTGGACAAGAAAACACTCAATGCTGTCAAAGAGTCTATTCGACAAGGATTCAGCTGGGCTACCCGCGAGGGACCCCTGTGCGAAGAACGTAAGCCTACTCTTTCATTTTCTATCTAGGCCACAATCTATTGCCCAGTGGCTCGTTTCGAGGAAACGTTGTATCAATAGTATGGGGCGTATCCTTCAAGTGAAGAGTGGGCTTTGTATATGTTTCATTATCAGCAGTTACCATTGGCAGTGGACCTCGACAGCAACAGAGACAAGGTAGTTCCTTGTGGAGTTTCCATGAACTCTCCACCTCTGCCTTCCAACCTCCGGCATCTTTCGCTGGCTAATATGCGGCTGGCAAAGACTTGGCAGTCTCCAAACGTGGATTCTTGCAGAATGTCGATGGGACCACCTGTTTCCACTGTGTAAGGGATTTTGTTCTGAATGGCATTGCGGACAGAGCCGCTTCACCGCTCTCGTTCTGCCAGGAACCAATGGAAAAGCATATCCGACGATCCCTTGCCCCCTGACAACGGATAGCTTATCCTCTGGGCCCCTGCAAGGATATATACATCCAAATCAGGAGCAACAGTGAACGATTCAAAACAAATACTAACATGAGGTAACAGCGATACGAAACACAAAGTTCAAGGTTACAGATGTGCTACTAGCCAACGAGGCCATCTTCCGTGGAGGTGGCCAAATTATCCCCACCTCTCGACGAGCGTGTTATTCCTCCTTCCTCATGGCATCGCCCCGCCTCATGGAGCCTGTCTACTCAGTCTCTGTAACGGGCCCTGAGGACTCCTACATGGAGGTCTACAATGTGCTCTCGCGGCGTCGCGGACACGTTTTGTCAGATGGTCCCGTTGCTGGTACGCCGCTGTATCGCGTCAACGGTCTACTGCCTGTCATTGACAGTTTCGGCTTTGAAACCGACCTGCGGATCAAGACGCAGGGCAGTTCGATGGTCAGTCTTGTGTTTGATAGCTGGAGCATCGTGCCTGGTGATCCTCTGGATCGCGAGCAGATTATTCGCCCGCTCCAGCCTGCTTCTGCACAGGCAACTGCCCGCGACTTTGTTCTCAAGACACGAAGACGCAAGGGTCTAAGCGAGGACGTTAGTGTCAAGACGTTCCTTGAGCCTGAGTTCTACCAGAGCCTGATGGAGAGTGGGATGCTCGGAGAGATCTAAACATTTGCAATCTGTGGATGAGCAACGGGCGGGATATTCCGGGAGGGTCTTTGAGGGTCCAACATGAGGAGCAGGGGCTGCAGGAACGACTCCATTAAAGATCTTGGAGTAGTTGAACCCCGTTGGCTGAACCTTTGTTTGATGGAGATAGCCACCTGCATTTTGATAAAACAAATTTGGTAGCAAGGATGAGATGGAAGATCAGTGGCGCACTTTGCGGAACCGTAGAAGTCAGGCAGGTCAACGGCGGGAAGGTTTCATATAGACCAGCATAAACAGGGAACAATAATCAGAAATCAAGGCCAGGTGTTGAGGTTCTTTGACTTTTTGCCTACTCCCAATTCTGTCATATAAAATAAGTTCCTGTAGAGTTGGCCATTCTAATGCTGTTCTGGTTAGACCACACGTTCCTTGTCAACGACGACGGGGCCTATTTGTTGACAGGACCTTTTTCAAGATGCCGACGATGGTGCTAGGGGATTTATCCTTGAGCTTTACCGCGCGGGACTGTAGCGTCATGGTTATGCTTTACGACAGATCGCGCACCAGATAATTAGAGCCAATGTTTGTGACATTCAGGATTTGGACTAGTTTCGCAGGTGATTCACTAGACAGTTCATCCAAAAGCTTGCAGTCCTGTTAATACAGATATAAAACAAAGGTCAAAGCAACAGTCAAGATGGTGGAGTTGAATGAGCGCTTCGTGGAAGCTTCCACGGGACGATTAACCGGTGATCTCAACGGGTCTTTCTAGAAACCCTTGCCCGTTCAGGGACCACGGTTCGAACCTCGTGGCAAGCAAGTGAATGACGAAGCGGTTGATAAGCATCGTGACAGGGATTATTGACAGGACACAAGGTTTGCTAGGGTGCCGGGAACGATGGTGAGCCCATCTGCCAGGCACATCCATAACCCATCTCGGTGAAGGCTTGAGGGTTAAAGCCATAACCTGAAGGTGTAACATTAGTCTGGGGGTGCTGGACGAACGATATCATTCATGGCTATTCAGCAATTAATTCTAAAACTCCCCGTTGGCTGTAGAGAGGGTAATTCCAAGACACTGGTGGCTTATCCCCACGTCACGAGGAGGTAGGAAATGCGGGATAGAGCAAGTGGTGTCTTAGAATATGCAAGACAATTGATGGTTGCGGACAAATACGTCCCATCATGTTTACCCCGAGACTCGTATCGAACCGGGGGGATCGCGTCGCGGGAGTTGCAAGATCGGGGGATCGTCACGCAGACGCAAGGCAAGGTTGCTTTCCCCCAAACATATCATTTGAGACCGTTCAAGCGAAATGCAACTGTGATCCCTGGGCGTCCACAAAACCGCAAACACACTGGGGGAGCGGGGGTCGACCCCTGAAGGATAGTGATATGGATGAAGTCTCCAGGACAAAGGCTCCTGGGGCTGCAGCTAGAGCTAGGGGCGTGACTACGGCGCTGTATGATTTCGAGGACAGACTGATTGATGAGTTGAGTACCGTGAGGCTTGACCGATTTGGTATATGATATGATTATGTGTGGCGGCAAGTCTAAATCCCCAGTTCTTTTAGACCTGCCAAACGGGAGCTACTAGTCTTGGCAGGACATGCCACGAAAGGAGAAATCGCACAAAACAGACAGCTCTTGATAGTGCCCTATGAGAGACGACCTTGCCTCTTGGCTATGAAAAGGGCCGACAGAGTCAAGCATGACGTCTCGTGGCGGTAGGTTCCGTTCCGTAGCCTACAGTGCCTGTCAAGGCAGGCAAGGCACTGAAGTGACCATGAACCATGGGGGGCCCAGACTCAGTCAGGGACGTTTGGATTTGCGGCGACCCGAAGTGGGGGACGTTGGGACGCCTCCACGAGTAGCATGCTGATATAGGGCGCTACTTGGTATGGTACGATGATGATTCCCAAAACGGAAAGCTGATCGTGGAATCTGGTCGACGTCGGTTTTTATGCACGAGAGGATAGAGAAGAAACAGAGAGAGGCTCATGAACGAAGGAAGTTGAAGGAGTCGACATATATCTTTGATTGTGAATATGTGCGTATGTATGTATTCATCCAGCAAGGCAAATGCACACGCGTTTATTGCAACCCAACCATGTGTTGTGTATCAAACTAAAAATTAGCTCGACGTGACACCGATGACATTCTCGATACTCTCAGAATACCAGGTTTCAATAGTCCGATATATTGGAATGCCCACTCGTTGCGATGTTGCACTTGGACTGGAAGAAGGTTTCTCATGAGTAGCGTGAGTTGCTTGTTCGTGGTAGCTGAACCTTATTTAGATGAGGATATCCTTGATAGAACCCCTTGTCATTGCTCTCCAATCATAAATCGCTCTTTTCCCCAGCGCTCTCTCATTACCAGTTAAACGGTACAGTCTATCCAGACTACCTACCCCAACTTGAATGCCGAGATTCAAGACATGGTAAGGTCGCCAAGGTGGTATTTTCGCTCTACCATTCGGCTTCGGAACGAGAATGATCGTGTTCCGCACCCTTCGTATTGGTCACTTGTCTATGTTGTAGTGACATTAATCGATGGTGCGCACCAGAAGATCAGCGAGCTGAATCCCTGTGATATTGAAGCCTTCTAAAAGAGTGTAGCCTTCAAAAATAGAAACTTTTGTCATGACTAAGCGCAAGTTTCCAACATCTTGTCCAGTACTCCCTTCAGAGTGTCGTTCTCTAAAGCTGCAGCAACTCGTTCCTTATCGCCTAATTGTTTGTTGACTTGATCATCTTGGTTGTGGCTGTTCTCTTTGCAGGTGACATCCACACGGTAGTTGGGCGGCAATGCCTGCTCCAGTCTCACTCGAACTCCCAGCCCGATAACGGTGGCTAGCGAGCAGTGGGTGATGGTAGGCGTGATCTCCACAACCACCTGGACGATGGTATTGGGGTCAGGAACGCCCATGGAAGGAGAGGGAGTAATGTGAATATCAGAGAGGTTAATCACTGACAATTGGCCGAGTGATACCGGGTGCTCTGGATCCGAAATTGTTGAGATCAGATCTGTCCAGCGTTAGTGCCATGTCTTGTTAAACGTGGATATGTACTCGAGTCACTTGGAACCCTCACGAGCCCCGAGCCCCAGCGTAAATGCGCACGGAGAGACTGGAGTGGCAAATTCAACAACGAAATGACTCGAGTGAAATGGAGAAGGATCATACCATAAATTTCTTGTTCGTCAATAGCTTCGGATGAGAATTCATCCTGCCAGTCGTTCATTCGGGGCCATGCGGCCGGACCTTGACCGAAAGGCCCTGAAAGATACGATGGCTTCGCGAAGATGATATCGTCGTATTTGGAATCCGGACCTCGACGCGGCTCAGCCTTCTTCTGCCGGGTAGGCAGCTGAGACGCACTCAGGATAGTTGGATTCGCGTTATCCAAGGTTGCCATTGCGATTCAGAACTTGGACCAACTCAGTGTGCAGGGATCTCAGATTCAGATGGCCAAGGCTTTGAGGCTATTTGGGATGAGGTGACGCGGCAAGGGAGAGAGCAATGGGTCGTCAAATACAGGATATGCAGGAGATGAGATGGTGGAGATGATGACAGGTGCAAAATGTGCTACAAGTATGCTAATTCTGAAGGCTTAAGGAATTTGTCGTTAATGGACAAGGTTGTTTGTTGTATGGGGAAGGGATTTGATGATTTGAAGTTCAAAATGGGAGGGGTAGTAAGTACAAAGTACAAAGTACAGCAGGAGTTACTAAGCGCCACATCTGATAAGCCTCGCAAATTGGTGAGGCGCAGCACGGTCCATCGCCAAGTTTGACGACCAATTAATGCTTCACTTCTATCTTTGGCTGCAGTGATCAACACTCGGTAGATGAACACGGATAGGAGAGACCATCATGTCATCAAAACTTGGCGTACAGAGGCATTCATGCACACACAAATTTCTTGGATTTGTGGTGTTTGTTGGAAGGTCACTCATCGTCAGATACAGGGGTCAAAACATTGGACACAAAGTCTGTATCCCATGTCTCACACGACGGTAGCGAATAAGCGGTAAAAGCCTTGTCGCCTCGCACTTGGCTCTTGGTTACGAGTCAAACACTGGAAAGAAGGCTGGCGGTGTGAGCTGACAATAGCAATTTCCACACAAACTAATAATATATGGCCTCCACTACCTTAAAAAAGGTCCTGTCATGGCATGGCATGGCTCTTGACAGGTCCCGTCCGTATTAGGGGGAGAGGCTGCGGGGGCTGCTCAGGCCCAGTTCAGGGAGTGCCGGCCGAGTGAGTTGAGCGCTGGAGGGCGTGATTCTGGAAACTCGGTGGAAGGGTCTCCCATCCTTGCAAGGAACGCGCTTGGAAGCCGCTCAGAAGCGCTGTCCCTGTCGCGATTGGGCGACGGACCATGGGCATGGCGTGCGTGCGTGCGTGCGTGCGTGTCCCTGGAGTCTGAGCACGAAGGATCGTGGCGCGCGATCTCTCCCCCAATATCGGAGGTGTTTTCCTAGAACAGGGTAGCCTCATCGACTTGGACGAGATGAGAGAGATTCAACACTACACTACTGTACTGTACCCGTATAGTCCGGAAGATGGTCTGCAGGATCCGTTCCGCTACCACTACCACGTTGTTCAACTACCGACCTACGACCTGTGCTGTGCTATGCTGTGCTATGCTATTGCTGTTGGTTGTTGGCACATACATAAATTTCATGCTGATCATGACCTCGAATTCTGCTAAAATGTTCCGCGGCCCGATTCGGGTGGGAATCGACCACAACCTCAAGCCTCTCAAGGTCTTGAATCCAACGCCCGCACTTGTCAGATATTTTTACCCAAGTATTAGTCAGAACTTCATAATTGAGGATCTTTGCCCACCACACTATAGCCGGCTCAGCTACGGGATCCTCGGGGGACAAGAAAACACCGAATCTTGATATAGGTTGTCAAAATAAACTTAGTAAAGAGTCCCCTAAACTTCGGCTAAATTTACCAAATATTTTTGTCACTTAGGGTTAAGGTCTTGAGTTTTCTTTCCTCCCTTAGGGGATACGGAGCGTCTGCTGCGTAGGAAGACAATGCAACGATGATGGGGCAAAGATTTACCCTGGGGTTAGCATGGGTCATTAGCAGAATCAGAATGAGGTTCTTGGTTCAAGACGCAGATATGAGCCCTCTGTCGAAGAAATACAGCGAGTATAGTCCGCCAATGAGGAAATAGGATGGCCAGATTCGTAAACCGTCTGGTTTAATTGCCCACATGAGGGACGAGGTTTGGAGCGGAACACGCCGACAAGATATGAGAATAGATACGGATACAGTACAGTATGAGGCATGGCGAGTTTCTTGTTCAACTCATCGCACCAAGAACAATCGCCTGCAGAAAAAGAACAAAACAGAGTTTTGCGTCAGAAACACTGAAACCTCTATAGTAAGAGAAAACTCAGTCCTTAACTGTCGGACCGGGTATATCGATAATTCTCCATTGCAAGAATGATGAAAGGATGAATGGGTGAGTGAGTGAGTGAGTGAGTGAGTGAGTGAAGAGACGGGGATTCCCGTTCCCGTCAACTCCGTCGGGGAACTCGAGCCTCGGCACAAAGCAACCCCACAGGGCATTTAGTTGACGTCTTTGCTTAGAAAACGCACAAACATGGCATGTGATATCAAACAACTTGTTGTTATTAGGTGCACCGTCAATGCAATGCAAGCGCAGACGAATCAATCTCGTGTGCCTCCTGCAGGAGCACCAAAAGCGAAATGGGCCAAGGATTGGAATAACATGGTTCAAAGACTCTCTCACTCGTTGAGTACGGGATAGTTAGTCTTGTTTCTTCTTGCTTAACCGACCTCTGGGAAATGACGCTAGGGGAGAACCAGTTTGAGGACCCAAGGGGAATGGATCATCCTGATGGGTACGGGTTAAATGTAGGGGTCTAGCTTAATGTCAAGAGGTATTTAGTTTGTATTTCTAAATCTGTGGCTATCCATCCATCCAACTGTTGTTAATTGATATCACAATCTCCACTGTAAGTGAGTGAGAAACAAAGCCCTCGGAGGAGAATATGATATGTCACGACCAGATCGACAAAGTAGTTTGTACTCGCCCAATTCTCTCCGTCCTTGATATTTCCGAATCTTCATGCAAGTCTGCCACAGACGTACGTGCGTAGTTGACTGGAAATGAATCTCAGTCATTTGGCCCCCGAATTTAACGGCACCTAGGGTATCTGGCGCGTGGCAGATGCAGCGGACACCAATCTGCATGGGCGATCTTCATGCGACCACTTGGAAAGTCAAGCAACGACAGTCTACGCAGGTCCTTTTTCTGCCCGTACCTTTTTTCCCCATCCACCGCATCGACTCGACTCGTCATGGTGGTGGCAAGATAGTATGGGATGGTATGATGCGAGGCGTTTGTCAACGCAATGGCAGAATACAAAAAAACTAGTAGAACCGACAGGGTTGGGTAATGTATCCGACGAACCCACACAAGCCACCCTTAGATCACACGGCCTCGCAAAGGAACCAATACGATACGCACTGTAGCTGTGGTTATCCTGTAGGCTGTACCGTAAAGCAATGAGGAAGTTGAGGAGGCATCAAACAGGACATCGTGCGGTTGGCATCCACCCGAATTTGGACTGCTGCAGATTCGGAAAGGTCTCCAGTCTCAAGAACTGTTTAGCATTGGATCTAAATCGTCGTGGGTCACATAATTTCACATCTGGTTAAGTTGCAAATGGATATGGGATGGCGCTAGTTTGGCCGCGGTGTCGGTATCTGGAGCTGCCCAGCATAGGGCAGACAAGAATTCTTAGGACACTATGCTAGGTGATGAAAGTACTGAGACAAGTATTGTGAGAATTATGAGGCATATAGACTAGTTAATTTTGACACCTGTTTCAACGTCACATGTTTTACCACACCCCAAGCCCAGCCTAGCCCAATCCAGGGCTCTGTCAACTCAGATCCAACGGCGGGACATCTGGAAATTCTCCAGCAAGATGAACCCAACATGGAAGGCAGATGAAGTACGTATGTTCTGTACCGTTCTTGTGCCCTGACAAGGGTCCTTTGGGGGTCTTCGAGGCCCTTGCGTCCTTGTTGGCATGTTCCTGTCTTATGAGAGGAGCGAGAAGGGGCATTCTCAAGTCAAGTCGTGACGTTTGACGTTCAAACTGAGATGTTCTGACTCGGAATAATCGACGTCGGTTCGGTACTTGGGCAAAAGTCTATGAATGGACGATGGTCACTCGAAACGACCAAAGACGGACGGATGAGATCCCAGATCCATGGATATGCCTTGTTATCCCAGTTCTACCAAGAGACGGGAAGTTTATGTAATTGCAAAGTTTCACGGAGGAATAAACAGCCCTCCTTGGAAATCCTGGTTTGGGATCATAGCTAACTACCTCGCTCCCAAAGGAACCTCGGTACACTAGACCAACTGGTTGCTTACCTGCCTTATTCTATCGACTAGGATATAGCTTCGAGCAGCCACTTTGGAGCGTCTAATAGGCTTATCTAGGTAATTACCATGGCTGAAATAGAACTCGCATGGCGGTTTCATTATGACGATCATGCTTGGGGTTGTTTTTATCGTCTTGAATGCTAGTGGAGCGTTTAACGGCATTGCCCCAAACTAACTGATTATGATCAAGAACCTCATATCTGAGACAGTAAATATCTGAGAGTCTCGATAATCAAACTAACCAGATTGCACAATTTACAGCAACTACTCTGCTACTGTACGGATTCGCATGGATGGCTGTTGAGACATGGTGGGCCGTGGAGTAGCGATCCTTTCTTGGCCAGCGAGAGGGTCGTCCAGTTGTAGCAAGTCATGACTAGAAGATGCAACGATGGCTGAAAAGGGCAGCTTGCTGTTGTATCCAGTCAGGATACATAGTTGAAGGAGCTTCACAGACTGACTTGAATACCGCACAACAGAGCCGAGGGGCGACACCTGACACACTAGGCCTAGCCAGGACGAGCCAGGTAAATGAAAGTGAATGACGAACCAGTAAATCTTGACAACTCATAGCGTTAGAAGCCAATTAACGTATGTAGACGTGGGTTGGGTTCCGCATCTCGCGTCAGTATTTGTAGCGGATAGCGTACCGTAGTGCAGTTCTGTGAGTCCCTAGTGTAGTTCGTTCGCCAAACAAAGGTGAGGTGAGCTGGCGCCCGCAATCTTGAGGTATAAGGCTACGGAGAATGAGAAGAGAGTTTCCGGCAGAAAATCATTAGTCCCCTACCGAATACAGTGTCGATTTGGAAGAACGTAGACACGCCCCCCCTAGAGAGACAGTGGTACACTACAGTAGAGAGAGGGATGGCCAGGCCAGGCCAGGCCCATGTCCAATCTCGAAAAGCCTCTTCAGCCCTAAGTGTCAAGTTGAGGTTGCTTCTCCAATGGGTGAGGTGCATGCTGCGACTAGCCCTGCGGCATGGCATGTGCGTGACGGAAGGTGCCTGAGTCCCGCGTATCGCGAACGGTAACTGGAAAGGACGGAAGGAAAAGAAGCGAGAGGGAGCATCTTGTTGTATGAGGTGTTCAAGCAGAGAGCCAGAAGAGGAAGGAAACTAAGGATATGCTGAGGTTCAAGTATCACAAGAGCCGACCAGCATCAGCAGCATCACCTCCATCAGTCAATTCACGCACTATCACCACTAACCGGCATCTCCATCTCCGTCCCGTCGTCTGCCTCCATCTACATCACCACCACCATCATCATCATCATCGTCGATAGCTAGGTCACAGCACACCGACAACCCAGTGCGAGAGATCTCAATGCACCGTCATATGGGCTTTAGGGCCCCTGTCTCTCTGTCTCTGTCTGGAGAGGCTGGCACTGGATACTCCCATGAAATGCCTGTCACACATCCACATCCACATCCATGAGACGGGATGACCCCCCCTCCCCCCTCCTGCAACCTCCCAAGCGTTCAAGTTATAGGCCCTTGGCCGAGTACATACACACATACACACATACANNCAGATGCAATGATGCAGTGCGGTGCAGGCCTGGCAGATTGGAGACAAGGCAAGGCAGAGAATCAATCACTAGTTGATCAAGTAACGTACCTCCATTGAACAGCACAACCCCCTTGTTGGGTCCCAAGTCTCGGCATACGTTTCATCAGAGCTCCTCAAAGCCATTGTCTTCGATTGGATACACACGCGACTCTGCCGTTCGGGAATTAATATCTTGAATTTTCTGCTGTGCTGTGTTGCTGACTGTTGCTCGCTCTCGCTGTTCGGAGCATTCTTCAAGTACCGTACGTGGCTAGGTACTAAATTATCGCTTTCGCCGTGTGCGCCCGTTGAGAAGGCAACTCCATTCGGTATTTCATCCTCACTCGAATGTCATCGAGTCTTCTACTGCTTACACACTAACAAATGCATTGAAATCATCAAAAGTCCGCTAATGCCGCGACAGAGACCCCCCGGCTCCTGTTCTCCAGCTAAACTAACAATTAAAGCACCACCACAACCAATCCTCCACAATTCAGTTTGTCCAAATCCATCTGATCCAGAGTACGTACACACACTTTCATTGCAGAACATCTCGCAGCAAAGGACCCCGAAGCAAGCACCAGATATTACCCACTGCCACTCACTCACTCACTGACTGACTGCCATGCCCTGCCCACATTTCACATTGTCGTGTGTCTTCTGTAACACGCCGTCCACTCGGGCCGGTGCCCATAGCCGGTCCTGGGAGCTTTGGCTTCTTTCTGCTGTACAGTCTTGATCGAGAGTGTATCCCAAATCAGTTCAAACAGCAACATACGGTACTGGATTCGCCCCAGGACGGTACCTGCTGGCTCTAGCTCTTAAGTTTCTAAGTTCTGGGCCTTCATCCCACACCCACGACGCCGCTTTTCCTTACCTGCATCTCCCCCCCAAGCCCCAAGCCCCTCCCCTAGCTTGCCGTACCCATCTCCATCGCCATCCCATCCCATTCCCCTCCCC
>JAAOAK010000685.1:0-13045 GCA_013396175.1 Fusarium denticulatum
CCCCCCCAGCAGCACCATTGATCAGATCCCGGATCCTGCCGTCCCTCTCCAGTCCAGCCTCATCGCCACTAAGAGCCTTCGGATCCAAACCCCCTCTCGTGAAAAGTCCCTGATATGCAGTAAGTGCACTAATAGGACTCGCCGCAGTCTCCGCCCGAGTCAAGTTCTTTGGCCTAATCGCAAGTTCAGACACTCGTGCGAGGACATATTCTGCACCAGCACCCGGGCGATTCGCTTCAACACGAGCATAGACCTCGTCGCCGGGTTGGAAGCCGCTGTTGTCGGGGGCTGAGACGACTGTTCCTGCGAGGTCTTGGCCAGGGATGGGGACCTTGTCGCCGATGAACTCAGGGGCCCAGAGAGCCCAGTCGAGTTCACCTTTGCAGGGACAGGTAGCGTGGACTTTGACGAGGACGTCTTGAGGATGGGTTGGCATAGGGACGGGTTGTTCAGATGAGAGGATGAGTTTATGGGAGTGCTTGTCGGGTTGGAGGATGGCTTTCATTGTAGCTGGGACATTAGATGATGCCATTTTATAATGAGAATAGAGTGTTATAGGATACTTCAAAGGTGGATAAAAGAGATGATGCTTGATGAGATGTCCGAGAATAGCGACAGCGAGACAGTGATATATAAGTACTTTAGGATCTTACCAAAAATAATACTCAACATCGAACTATCTCCGTCTGGTTCCGAAAACTGTATCTCAGCAAGGGTCATTCCCGAAGCGCGTCAGCGAAAAACGCCACTAAACGGTTTCCCGTGTATCGATTACCCGGATACCCGATGTCAGCCTGCATTTCAAGCGACACCTAAAACCTCGTCTTTGCGGCGTCAGCGGCATCCGGACCAATCATATACAATGAAGTTGTCCTCGGAGAAGCACTATCGCCTGTTTGTCAGCTCGCGCTCGGCTTGGTAATAACTTAGAACGCGAGGTTGATAACTGGATCTCTGATGCTATACAGAATTGATTTGGCAGTGGCTTGCGATTGCGTTTGATGTCATACAGGACGATGTGGACCAAGACAGCCCGCATGACGATATCCTGAAATTGACCTCCAATAAGATATGTCTATATGCACTAACAAAAACTAGATGTATCCGCGCCTTTTCGATTGCACACTCTTCAAAGCCTCTCAATTGTTCGGGCCCTAATCCTCTCATCAGCCTCTCCCATTCCCTACTGACATATCGGTAAGCCTCATCCCATTAGAAACACTATCACTATTCCAAATGCGCTCCTCATCATCATCAGTAACTGAAGCAGCTGGCGCCGAGCTGGGGTTCAGGTCAACAGTTCGTTCAGGTCTCTCGGCAAGACTACTCCTACCAAGAATGAACCGGCCGAACCAAGGTAAAAACTCTTTGAGTTGGAAGCGGATCAAATCCCTCTTGGGTTGGTTGAAGATTAATCCTAGGGACTCAAGAAGCACGCGACTGGTTTCTTCCATCAGGACTAACGACGTTCAAGCCATCAAATATCCCAAGGGTTACCCCAAAATTTGATACCAGCGACCAGTAGGGGATGTAGCCATGCCAAGAGGCCAGCGAATAGGAGATTGATGGATATTGCAAGCGACGCGCCCTGTTGCTGATGTTAGCGGTTTCTCTTCGCTTATAGCAAAAGGTCCACTTACGGTGTCACGAAAAGCTAAAGGAAAGCTCTCCGCAGCCAAGACGAACGGCACTGGGCCCATTCCGGGACTGTAAAACACTGCGTGAACTGTTATGGGTGTAAGCGATACTCTCTCAATACAATAGATCCATAACTTACAGTAGATCCAGAAGGCTACCACCTCATTCCTTGCCTTCTCATCCACAGTATTAAAGCTTATAGCAGCTGCCATCAAGGTCAAAGCCATGCCTGGAATCGTGAACAGAAGGACCTTCCTTCTTCCCAGAACGTCTATGGAGTGGATGGTAGGTAAACAGAATAAGAAGTTCGACAGACCAAAGATCAAGTTGTATAGCATGGCCTTGGAGACTTGATCTTCTTCTGGCTTATCGCCTGGGCCAAGACCAACAAGTGTTGTCCCACCGTAGAATGTCATCAGGTTAACTAAACAGCGTCCAATGCAGTCATGATGCTCAAACGGGTTGATCGACTTACTTCCAGAAAGCTGCTGCGAAAAAGCCACAATCCCTGTTGTGATAGCTGCATTGAGAAGGCGATGGACTTTCAGTATTCTCCAGTACTGTAGCACATAAGTGACTGATAGCTCCAACCACTGGCGTTTGAGGTTTTGGGTTGGCCTTGATGCTATCGTATCCTTCGTTTTCGAACCCACTATCTCTTCCCTTGTATGTCAAGTACAAGTCTCTAACAGCTTGGATCTGTGGCTTGGTGCATTAGAAATTGCTCAACGATATGACTATGAAGGGGAAATGTAGAGTTAGACAAAGAGAAACGAGGGGAAGTGCTACCTTGGTGTCCCGTAACCGCAATAAAGAGGCATATGCCTTTTCAGGGCTATACTTTCTTGAGCCTGGCATCAAGTAGTAGCGCAATGACTCGGGACATTTGGCGACAGTATACATGAGCATAAGCGCAAACACTGCCGGGGACGCTAGAATCAATCATAGTTTTAGCTTCTTGTCATCAATCTGGTTCAAAGAGATATTGACAACAAAAGACATCATGATGCCAAACGAGACCCTAACAAGCAAACCTATCAGTCATAGTACAACCGCGATGTTAGAAAGGGTCGACATACCATAGCTGCCATAGTAGAACTGAAGAGCCTCTCCACGAACTAACTGCTGTTTCCGCTGCGAGGATGGGGGTGCTAGTAGCCTTCAAGCCCATGCCGACACCACCGATCAGTCGGATACTCCCAAGAACTAGCCACGCATTATCATTTAGCGTAATACAAGCCGAGCCAACGGATGCCGCAAAGATGAGGAATGAGGCCACAACAATGACGTCACGGCGACCAAACAGTGAACTCATCGGCGCAGCGAGAGGACATCCTGTGTTATTGTCAGCTACCAAGAAACGACTAACGAGAAAGGCTCTACTTACACAACGGCAGCGCTGAGGTATACAGCTGCATTGGCATAGGCGAACTGGGAGTTGACAGGGTTACCAGACGCTTCAAGCCACTGATCAGCAAATAGATTTGCACCGTTCTGTGGCCCTTGCCGCTACCCAGCTTTGTCGTAACTTGGCTACAGAACTTTACATTCTCATTCGGGAAATTCGAGATGCTAGTAAAGATTCCAGTCAGTTCCCTTGAGGCGATGACTTGAACACACCCTTGAGACTCATGACAAAACTAATGATTGCGATATAGAGATAATGCAAGGCACTCTTGCTGCTCTTCATACGCGCCTCGACCAAGTCCGGGCCCTAATCGATGCAAACGTACCACAATCACCGGTGGAGAGGGACTTTCGCGATTCAATTGACAGAACTCTTGAGAATATCAACCGAGACCTGAGATCGCTAACTGGCAAGCTACATATCGAAGAAATACTGGAGGCAAAGGGGTCCAAAAGGCTTGATGCTTGGTCTGTTCTTCAAAGAAAGTTCCGAAGTGATGATATTAGGAATATCAAGGAACGACTTGCTGGGTCTGAAGGGCTTCTGCAGTCACACTTCGAGATGTTGTCAATGTAAGTTTGGATTCTGATCCAAAAGGGAAATGGATGCTAACTTGAAGCAGCTACGTCAGTTATAAGACTCGAGATGAAGTCACCAATTTCAAGGCCTTTCTGAGACCGGTTCTAGAAAAGTTGCTCATTTATGCAACAATCACGGAGGAACGTCAAAGGAACCATGTCACTGAGTCACGTTATCAGAAGACTTAAATATGTCATAGATGAGCATGGCGCCAGCAACAATTTTCTTGAAGATAAATCAGACCTGGATTATCATGATACATTCAAAATATGGGAGGACAAATCTAAGGACATGATCATGTCCATTGACTATCCCCCGTGGCATCAGGTATCAAACTCGAACTACGTTCCATCTATTCTGAACGAGCGCCGTGATGGTGCAGGCATGGTACCTACTGTTCGGGAATCGGAAGAAACCATTGGACCATCTCCATCCTCTAGGCTTACCTCGGGTCCTCCGCGCAATGACGAGATACCGGAAGAGCCTCCGGAAGACGTGACAGAAGAACTTGTTGAATGGCGCTAAGCACAAGGTTATCCTGTCAAGGCTTCCAATTTCAGGTACAAGCACATCTTTGAGATGGCCGCCGGCGCTTTGAAGTGCACCTCACCTATCCACCAAGCTATCAAAACAAACAATATGACTGTGTTGGAGAAGATGTTATCTCAGAATTGCAACATCGAGGTCCGCTTGGAAGATGGCAGCCAAGAACTAACGCCCTTCCTCCTGGCATGTTCTGAGCTAAACGCCCCTGCAGTCACGCTTCTTCTTGCCAAGGGTGCGAATGCTGACGCGACTGACCGTGCGGGTAAGACAGGTCTTCACTTGTGCCAAAGTTCGAAATTTGAAGGAAAAGGCGTTGCAAAGCTACTCCTCGAAGATCCTAGGACCATGGCACTGGATGTCGATGCTCAGGATCAATTCTGCATGGCCGCAATACACATAGCCGCTCGGGTTAGAGATGTGAGAATGCTGCAGTACCTCTTGCTTGATCAACATAGCAAAAGGGTTACCGACGCAAACTCACAGCAACAAGATGGGTCGACGCCCTTAAGAGTGACCTTGAAATCCAACATAGCCAACAAGAAACAAATCATCGATGTGCTGTTGAGGTATAGCGACTTGAGCGTCAAAAACAAGAACGGCGAAGAGGCTAAGAAATTGGCGCCAAGGGAGATCCGTTGGCATTTGGACAACAAAAGGTCTCGGCGGATAAGCGAATCTACGACGGTTGACTCGGAGACTTCACTACAAACGGGCGAGGAGTCTTACAGTGGTTGTAAACAACATTGTCCTCAATCAAAGGACTGCAAGCTCACTCTCGTGGACTCGGTGTTTTCACCGGATTGGACAAGGTCACTGAGAAAGTATTCTAATGATCTATCTAGCATAGCAATGGGGGGTAGTTCAAGCATACGACAGACTTAATGAATATTAATTATATTTGCACTCTTACTTATGAAACAGTTAATACAGATGATGTACCCTGAGAATTAACTATAGCCGTTACTACCATTTGTGCATTGGACATTGGATTGGCCTTGGTCAGTAAGAGATAGGTCACAAACAATTATTGTCGGAAATGACGTTTGGTTGATTATTCCCAGACCACAGTGCTTACATAACCGCTTTAAAGCCAGTTTGATTTAAATCTCCTGAGCGGTCAGTCTGACAGAGCGAACACAACTTCGACCTTGAAAGTTCTACGGCAGGGCCAACCAAACACCCTCGAGGTTCACGGAAATGAGATAATGGAATACCGAACACTCGATATCTGGGACCAAATAGCACCGAGGGCATATATACGCCTATGGTATTGCCTTCCTTACCGACAGACCACGGACATCGATCATCTTAAGCAACATCTTAAGGCGGCCTTATCGGAGTTATCGAAACAGTTTCCGGAATCGAAGGGCAGAATAATCCAAGTAGCCGACCCACCTGGACACCTTGCTATTAGTATGAATGATGTAAACGATATTCCTTTCAAGTTCTTCGACCAGAGGGCCTCATTTAGCTGGACGTACAGTCAGCTCAAGAGTCAAGACTTTCCCGCGCACGCATTCGTCGATGGTTCTTTTGATCTACCGTATCGACTAGAGGATGGGGGAGAGGGAGTTCCGGCATTTGAAGTACATGTTCGTCTTATAGATGAGGGATTGCTACTTGGCATCTATGGTCATCATTCTATCTTCGACGCTGGCCGTATGGATACAGTCATCAGGTACTTTGCTGAACTTACGGAGGATCCGAAAAAGAGGTTGAATGTTACGATTCCGGCCGGTTCGAGTGGCAGGGCGATTGCATCTACCCACGTGCAGCCAGTTCAGGACTTGAAAGAGCTACTCTCTCGTTGTCCTGAATATCGACTTCTTACATCTCCTCTCGGCCCAACGCAATTTCGAGTTCCGAAGAGAGACAGAATGACGAAGAATACAGGATGTATTTTTGTGATTCAGGATCAGACTGTTCGTCATCTCAAAGACAAACTCGCGTCCACACGGCTCACCGACTCGAAACACCAGCCTTCAACATTTACATGTCTCGCTGCCATCACATGGGCACATGTCACCGAAGCTCGTATGGCTAGCCTGGCATCGGAGACGTCTCTTGATGAAGATGTGCGGCTTATGATATCTGTCGATTGGCGCCGACGTATATCCAGCGACGCCATTACACCTAGCTCTGGCAATGCCATAGCTCTTCCTATTGCCACGGTCAGCAAGTCAACTATATTAGCAGCTTGCAACGAAGATGAAGAAACGAGCTACACAGCTTTAGCGGCTATAGCATGTGTCATAGATAAGGCCATTCTCAGCGTCAACGACGACTTTGTGGCTGCTCGTACTTCCCTTTTTCGCAGTGTTCCAGACCCTCGACTCATAGGGCTTGACTTTGATCTGAGTGACCCACTAAACTTTTACCTAAATACTTGGCGACACTTTGGAACTCGAACTCAGTGGGACCTGCCGGGACTTGACAAGCAGAATTCTGCTAGGTGCATCGCTCCAGATGCTTTGCGCAGAGCACAAGCTGGTTTTGGTACCGGGGCCGGACTGGTGCTGCCAGAAACAGATGCTACTAGATTTGAGGTGCTCATCACGCTGGACGTTGAAGCAATGGAGCACTTATGTAATAGCACCAGCTGGCAACGATGGACCGAGAGACCAGTACTGTAGTCTATACCTGTTTGATATCTGCTTTACTATTGATAATTAGATGTTACGGGATCATGATTGTGTGTAGCTCGTCCAGAACTCCTCCCTCACCCCTCTTGATGACTATCATTGCACAGATAGACATCTCTGGCTTGCTCTGCTGGATTGTTCCTGGCCACCATATATTCTCAATCAATGTTGTCGCCCAGCTTAGGGGCCTACTTCATAGTACCTCCGTATTTATCTCCTGCGTATCTGGAGACAAGCTGTAGTATCTAGTCGAGTCTCCGTCCCGAAACGCACCAACTCTGGCTTTTCATCCTCAAGTCTAATCTCATACATTGTCAACAGTTCTACGAGTATCATCTTTATCTCGCATACGGCAAAGAACCTTCCAGGGCATGCATGCTTTCCATGGTTGAAGATAAGATAGTCAGGACCTGTAGTGGCTGCCTGGTGATGCGACTCCTGTCCTTTGATGGATCGGAGGTTTGAGCACGGGAAACCGTCAAAGATGTGAGGGGACGGGTTCGCGAAGTCAGAGGTAAAGTTTGGCGAGAATGTTGGCGTGTCTTCAGACATGCTGATAGATAATTAGTACAAGGATCAAGGGCGAAGAAAAGGGAAGCGAATTACTGGATTGCGTCGGCAGGGAATGCTATAGAAGTCCCTTTCTGTAGCTTTATACCGTTTGATAGAGATAATGGCTTCATGGCGCGTCTGCTTGGAGTGACTGGACCCTTTGGTTACTGGCTCAAGCATTGACCTCCAGGTGAGTCTTGGACTTACCGAAAGATGAAGGACACCAGCGCTGGACTTCTCTGATGAAGCTATCTAATTTCTGCAACCTAGACAGAGCATCCTTGTTGATGCAAATGGCTCTCGTACCGATCTCGTGTCCAAAGACGCTGTGGATCTCGTCCTTGAACGGCTCAATGTATTCTGGCCGTTTAGCAAGCTCCCATACAACCTTTATGAGGGCCATAGCTTTTGAGTAGACAAGGTTAGAACATAGCATCAGTATTGTGGTTCATATAACTCACTCGTAGTATGGATCGCAGCGAACGAGACCAGCATTTGATCCAGCCCGACCTGCTCAGGTGTTCTAAGCTCCTCAGGTAGATGCCGCAGAAGCCATGAAATAAAGCTGCCTCGCGCTTTAGACTGATCCGCATCTATTCCATGCAGCTGTCCATCATCTTGTAAAACTTTCGAGATTAAAGGAGACATGATCTCCACAGCGAAGCGTAGATGTCTTCGCACCGAACGGACGCTAGGTAGGAACGGGCCGATAGTTAGTCTCGGCATGGGACTCCAAGTATGGAGCTGATCGCGAATTGAAACACATTGAACAGTGTAGCCTATGGAAGCTTGTAGCCAGCCTTCATCACGACATAAGGGCAGACCAGCAAACGCTCTATCACTTAAGAGCGCCACGGTTCTAAGCATCAGTACAATGATACAGATGATCAATTGCTTGTTCCGGGCCAGAACTCGGAAGCGTATGCCAACTCATCCTGGAAGCCCAGCATAATGCTAGGCATATTGCGGGTTAAGTCCTCGCGAATAGTGGCAGGAATCTCAGGTCGGATGGTGGTGATGTGAATGTACTTTCCCTGGAACTTGTTTCATGCTCTGCTATGATGGAAATACACTCATTTGGCATGTTGTGTATTTCGCGAAAGGCGGACATTGGTAGGATGAGTAGTGGTGGACGTGATCCAGCCAAAACGAAGGGCGAGACACGGTACTGTGTGCTTTAGAGACAACCGAAGCTGAAGGTTGTACGACCTACCTTTTTCATTCCCTGGATGAGGTTCTCTTCCAACGACTGGGCGTGGGGATCGCCTACTACGGGATGTGGGATAACTCGTTCTTTGAATAACTGCTTGTAGATCCACCACGTAAGTGCCAGAAGCCCCGCAGTGCTCCAAAGCACGGCGAACCCTACGACAATACGCAAAGCGCGTAAGCCAGCAAGCTCCAGAAGCTCAATCATCTTGATAGAGGTATTCATCATAGTGCAATAAAATGTCCGGATGCCATAGATGAAGCGTTGATCGTCCAATACTGAGGAAGAGACAGTACTGATCCCCTATCGGAAAGGTCTAGCGTAAGATACTTCCGGATCCCGTGCAATCGCTATCTTTACACGTCACCAGTCCGCACCACGAGTAAACAGGAGTTCCTCTGGTCACTACTCCCTTCGGCGGCTCTGAGAGCACGGAATTAGTGTAATAGCGCCGAAAAAGAATGACGAAGCTAGGTGTGCATGTAGTGGCTGCAATATCGTAAGATATCAGAATATGCAGCGTGACAAGTTTCTGTGGCTTGTTCTCGGGGTTTCCTAGTGTAATCATACCTTATGCATGAGCGGACACGGCTCAAACACGCGACCCCACACTACGGACGGTGACAGAACTTTGATTGTTTCGGTGGCCGACGAAGGTCAGGAAAAGGAAGTATCACGTAGAATGTGGGGATTCTCGGCGAGAGGGCCAACTATGTATTCGAAGGTCGAAGTACGTGACATAGTCAAGGCCTTGATGGATTTCCAATCTGGTGAGCACTGACAAAGCTAAAACTTCGTGGCATCAAGTGAACTACATAGCAAAACTACCCGCTGGATACTCGTCCATCACTTCATGCTGCTTGAAAGGTCCTTGATCAGATAAAGCTGATCATACAAGTCCGTGACATCACAGAATAACTTTACAATCTTATGCTTTCTCCCCTCCTCAGAACCAGCACAATCTCCTGCATCATCCCGAGCCTGTCTCTCCAGAGCTTCCAAAGCACGGTCAAGGCAACCCTGCTCATACCTAGCTATCTCCGAAAGCCTCTTCTTTCTGTCGTTAAGACTCTGTGACGTTCCTTTGCACACCGCAAACTCAGGAAAATGTATCGAGTTCACGTTACGCTCAGCATCATCGCGAGCTATAGAGCCAAAGTCGTTGTACATACGACACATGTTTGTAGCGTGGCGCATGATAGAGGCAATAAGATACTTCTGAGTGACGGAGGGAAACACGTCTCTGCCTTGGAGCAGATTAGCTGACATTAGACAGTTGGAGAAGGCGAATGAGTATGCGCAAGCGACGTGGCTGCCTCCTGTGCTGCTCACCCAGTTGAAGTATGACTGCTCTGGGGAAGAGAAAACGTCGCTAGACGCCTGCTGGGAGAAGCGACTGTTGTCCTCTACCTGTGTGGCATGGGCGTGCATGAACGTTTTGAGCTCCTGGCGAAGAGTGTCTTTATCGAAAGAGCTTGACCTCAAAACATCTTTATGCTTGAGAACGCTGGTGATGAAGCGAGTGAGGGTATCCTCAACTTGTCCAATATTATGCGACTCGTATTGATGACCATTTCCATTGCGCGCGGTCCCATTCGTCCCGGCAGAGTTCACATTGGTGTTATCTATAATCTTGTCGATGGTCTGGTGAAGCAGAGAGATATCACCGAAGGCGGGCCCAGCAACAGCTTCCATGTACTCATCGGTCTGGTAGCCCAGAAGTGACAGGTACATCATGTCGTAAAGCCACCTGTTAGATGCAAAGGTGCGACTTCTGTTGTTGCAGCCGATCCAGGTAAAAGGAATAATGCTCAGATATTTGTCCTCGTCGATCTTGATCTTGTCCCTCGGGAAAATCTCAACGCGTTGGGCTTGTAGAAGGGGTACAAAGAACGAAGACTCGATGATCGATGCCCTGAGTTCCCATTCATCCAACGGCGAGAACAAAGCAGTCTTGCGTACAACCCTCATGTACTGTTCCAAGTCGGGTGATGGAACTGCGGAGGTAAGGCTATGGCCAACAGTGGCGACGGGCACATCTAGACTTGCTGATCGCAGGGCTACTAGCTTGTACGCTTCAGCAACAAACCCAACCTCATACGCCGTCTTTGACGTCCAGGTGAGGTCCTGAGAATGAAGACTGCGCGACTTGAGCCACAAGACGCCACGGTCGATGCAGCTCTGTACCTTGTCCAACATATGGGTGAAGAAGCAGACGTGGCGTGCCTGTGCAAGAGCAAGAATAGCGTAGCAAGTCTGCTCACGATATGCTCCCCAAGATCCATCATCGTCTTGGTTAAGAGCGATACGTAGGACAGCCTGAAAGACTGAAAGGCCAATCTTGCACTTGAGGATCTCGTCAAAGAGACTGGAAAGATCGCCGTCATCAATCAGATGAAGTACTTCCGTGAAAGCTTCCACCAGAAGCATGGTAGGGTACAGGTGACTCAAGTTCTAGAAGTTTTAGTGAGTGCTTCTGATAGGTGCGAGGCTAAACCTACCCATTTGTCTTTGACGTGATGATCGCTGTCCCACCACCATTGGCAGACGAATAAGGTGGTCTTCAAGATTTGAGGATGGTATTGGGATAAATTGGGCTGCTTCAAGAGACAGAGAAGCACATGGAGGTTGGAAGTTAAACTGGGATCACGTTCTGATCCAAATGTAGTGAAGTGCTCTTTGCCTTCGAAGACCTTGATCATGATATCTGGGCTGACAGATTCATTGACGAGGCTCAAGGCCAGAATAGCCTTTGCTGTGTCATCAACATCAGCTGTATGCGGCGCTATGTCATAGTCAGCACCGTGGTAGGCCCTAGAGCTGCAGACTTTCTTACCAAAGCCAATGACTCCATTCTCATTCCTCAACGCATTGACGACTATGGATGACAAGCCGCGCAAGCCATCACCATCGATTTGTTTGACAGTGAAGCCGCCCTTCAACAGCGTAGCTATGATCTAAACCCGAAGTTAGCGGCCAAAAAGTAAGCTGAACCATATTACTTACCCAGCTGCACTCAAAATGAGTTGTAGGAAAGGTCCCCGAGATACCACCATCTCCATGACCAGCACCATTCCTCATCGCATGTCTCAGATAGTCTTCAGCCTCGTCATCCCACTTGCTTGCACCAATGAGATAAGCAGCTGTGGAAGAGGGTGAAGCCATCATAGAGCCATGGTAAAGATGATGCGAAAGACGATCAAAGTCAAGCTTCCCAAGAAAGGTTTCCAGAGAGTGAAGTACTGAAGATGGTTTGCCATATACTTTCTCCAAGTCCAAGTTGCTGACCTTCTCTTCGTGCATCCTGTCCAAGATATCTTTGCAAGGGAACTCAAACGGTGCCACACCGAGTTCTTGTTCAAGCATACAAAGTAAAGCTGGGACAATCAGCTCGACACCAATGTGATTCGTCTCCTCAACATCATTCCAGACAGCTAGCTGTCGCTTCAGGGAAGCAACTCCGTGCTCGATTCTGAGACTTAACTCGTCTGGAGAGATGTCCAGTATCTGCAGAGGCTCTCGTACATGAGTTAAGAGCGCATGGACAGCCGAAGCAGTGTCTAGAATGCCAGCAGTCTGGGTTGTTGGGAGTTGACCCCAACTACCATCAACAGCCTGAGTCTTCAGTAAATAGTGGAAGCACTCGGGAAACAGCCAATGTTTAACATTGTCTGTCGTCTTGGGTACCATGGCTACCCAGGCAGTGTCATATACCTGGGGGCTTGTGGAACACAGACCGTAATAGCTATGATGACTCTTGAGGGCCCGGTCCAGGAGCGACTTTGCCGCTGAGACCAAGTCATTTTCTGTCTTGGGGTCTTCGGTAATACCGTTCTGGCTTTTTTCACTGGTAAAGGTTAGAATATTAATTAGCTAAAGGAGCTTTCGATACATACGGCATCTTGTGTTGCTATCTCAGATCACTGCAAAAATAAATCTTGAGTGTGCGTTAACGAGAAGAAA
The DNA here is from genome assembly GCA_013396175.1 of Fusarium denticulatum. Taxonomy (NCBI): domain Eukaryota; kingdom Fungi; phylum Ascomycota; class Sordariomycetes; order Hypocreales; family Nectriaceae; genus Fusarium; species Fusarium denticulatum. Next base: position 12,539 of record JAAOAK010000685.1, read on the forward strand.
GAAGCAGTTTTTATATCTGTTTTCTGAAACATCATCAATGTCTCTCATATAACTTGACATTCATCTGGGATACAAGAACTGGCAGAAAAGCATGGGGATGCCTCTGCTACCCAAGGGATGACGGAGGAACTCACCAAACCCCATCTTTCCCCCATTGGGGTCGCAAAGTGGATATGCAGAGTGGAACTGGTTTGTGGGCGCCCGGACCCGCCGAATAGAGTATCTTGAAGCCGTGATATGCATGCCAATGACCGTACCCCTGGGGTGACGAGAACTATGCGAGGTGTAGCTTTACGTGATAGCCCTGTTGACTGGGAGAGTATCTATGCATATGCATGGCTAAAGTTATCATCGCCCTACTGGGGCGGTTAGGAAAGAGATAATAGCTTAAGTCCGTTCAATCAAAGTAGTGTTTACCAGTGCTTCTGCAAGTCTGCACACCCGGAGTTATGGATAAATCCGGGACGTCAACAAACTTTACGTGATGCAGCGAACGCCCCCTGATTA
>JAAOAK010000686.1:0-12508 GCA_013396175.1 Fusarium denticulatum
AACCCACCCCATAGCAGGCGAACAAGCTATGATCAAATATTATGTGACCGGGCGTAAATGGATGAGAAGCCAGATTTATTTCGATTAAAAGAAACAAGGCAAACAGAACTGGAGTTGAAGACAGGGCGGCGACAGTCATAGCATGTGACCATCCGAGGTTAGAGCCAGAATCGAGACCAAAGAGGAGAGCAACTACAGCCGCCACGAGAGTGAAAGCGCCGAGAAAGTCAATCTTGCGGACCTTGGCAAGCCAGTGATCATGTTCAGCAGGTGGAAGGTCGAGGACGATATAGACGGCTATGAAAGCAAGGAAGCACAGCGGAACTTGGCCAAGAAACGACCTAAAGGGAGCGATTAGATGTGTCTAACTCGGCATGCTCAGCCAGACTTACCACCGCCAGCCGACCGAATCAGCCAAAATTCCTCCAAGGGGAGCTCCAGTAGCAGTTCCGGCGAAAAAGAGAATGCTGGTCTTGCCTTGCCACACACCACGATCCTTGAGCGGTACGAGATCACTCAGAAGGATGGCGACAACAGAGTTCATGCCTCCTCCGCCTATACCTGCCACGGCTCGCGCAGCACATAGTTGTGCCATATCCTGGGCAAGACCACAGCCCAGGGATCCCAGAGAAAAGAAAATGTAGGCAAAGAGCAGACATGGTTTGCGGCCAAATATGTCGCTCAATTTACCGTAGAGAGGTTGAGAACTTGTCAAGGTTAGGAAGTATCTGGTTGAGTATTAGCCGGGCCAATATATCTGCCATGCTCTTTGACTCACGCGGTAGCAATCCAACTGGTATTGTTCAAGGCATTTAGTTCGTTACCAATCTTGGCATAAGTTGCAACAGTTAGAAGTTGATCGGCAGCAACGAGGTAGACCTTGAGAAGATTGTGAGTAAAAGCCCGTGATATGGGTAAAGGCCTTGAGGATACTCCTTACACCAACTCCGACAGCTGCGATCACGAGATGCAACTTCTTGTCACTATATAGTGCTTTGGGAGTATCGCCACCTAACGCCTGTTCGTTTTCGATGTTTCTTGGTGTATCGTCATGATAACGATCTTCAAGAAGGGGCGAACCTTCCGACGGGCCCCCTGAGCTCAAACTGCTGTTCATATCTCTTCCTTGCCAAAGCCTGAGTAAAATGGGAGCACAGGATACGGCAAGGCTGCCGTCTGGTATTCACTGGTGAGGCAGTTTTCTGGCCGAGAAGTCTGGAGAGTCTAGAGTATTTAGCAATATTTGGACGTGGCGATGCTGCAAATGAGATAGATATTGGCCTTGCTTACCTAGGTATGAGTTGGATCTAAAGTCTCAGTCAGATTCGAGCAGCCATCAGACGGCGTAATCGGAGAAACTGATATCATTATAGGAAGACTATCTATGATAACAAGTGAAGCTCCACGAGAAGTAGGGACCTTTGTACCTCAAATGATATCGAATCATTCTCCTCCGTGTAACTAGTTTAATTTGTTCTTGTGAAGCACTCGGCGACCTTCAGCCTTTGCCCTTCCATCCTGTATAAACCTCTTATTTAGTTCGTATTACCACAAGATGAAACTTTTGGACTGATGGCTAATGTCATCATTCTCACCTGCCAGACACGCGGATGTTCAATGTCAGCGGCTTATGCCAGTGCTGCGCTAGACTTGGGGAATTGTCAAATATAATTAAGCAGGGATTTCAGGATGAAACACTGTTTACGACTGATAAACTCGATGACGTCCCTGCCACAAGAGTGAGAGCATCAAGTGTGCTACGAATGAACGGGAAAGGAACTCAAGTATTGAATCATTAGAAACAAACGTCTGGGCCAATGACCATTCAGCATATCATGATGATTGCAATACCTTGTACAACACATCGGGGTCCCTATTACTGCAAGATTATGCATCCTCATTCATCGACGTAAGGTTTGTGCTGTTCACATCATCTACGCTATGTGGCTACGCGAGTTCGTTCACATGGGATTGATCTGAAACATGGAACATCCGACCAATTTTGACGAGACAGGGGCTGGTTGCTGACTCTGCCAAGATGACCGGGTCAGAGACGAATCGGGCCAAATCTCATTGAGCATCACTAACTAATGCCAAACGCGTTACGGAGATTTCATAGAATGGAGACAAGGTCTCGTCATAGCGGTCCCCCCGTTGCTCGTTACATCGTGCTGACTGATTCGAAGAAATTCTGGCAGTCCTGGGCAACAATTCAACATTACAGGATCACAGATGGTGGATTGCCATTCTGCAGCTTCAAATTACCTGTGGAGATGCTTGGGCTACGGAGGATCGATCGCCCCGAGTGTTCACAGACAGAGGAGAGACGTGACGCGTTGGGCGATCAATTGCAAGGGTCGGTAAAGTACAGTACATACATCCACACATGCATACACCGGATGATCGGGCAGTTGAACTGTGGCGTTCTGCTGCAAATGTGAGAGTTTTTGAGACTCGTATAAGTAAATAAAGGACATGTTAGAGTTCAAGAATGAGATATAAAAATATTGTGGCATCATTCGGACGAGGGAGAGAAAGACAAAAGGCAAAAGAAAATCTTTCAATGTCTGAGTCAGGTTGACATGAGGTAGCCTTGGGCATTGATTGACTGTACTCTTTCCTGGACAGCAAATCAAAAGAGGAGGATGGTGAGACGAGACGAAGGGAAAAAGCAACACCTTGTGCATTACCTAGGTACTACTCTACGAAGTGGCCACGAGGAAGTGCTGCAAGTATCCGTATCAATCCATGGAGAGACATTTGTAAGACTGAATTGATGAGTGTTCTACTCCGTACATGTGTAACTCATCACAGTTATAATAAGAAGTCATTAAACTCTTAACAGAAACAAACATCGAGCTAATCCATACCATTGAGTTCTCCGCGGTGAAAACACCTGATTGGGGTTTTCAATTTTCATCTGAATTGAATTGAATGCCGTTGGATCTAGTTTAATACATGCAGGGGTGGGTAGATAGTGACGTGGATTCAGCTGCAGTGAACCTGAATTCCCCGCCCAAGAGTGACTGGAGATTCAATCTACTGGTTGTTTCAGCTGCCATGGTCTCTGTCCCCAGGTCCCCTGCTTCCGGACGCTATGCACCAGAACTCGACGAGCCACATGCAGCAATGCCATGGTTCCCCCAAGAGATTAAGTTGAGCACTGGGTGGCCAGAGACTGACTGCATAAGCCACACCAAGCCTCCCTCCGCCCATCCCGAGGCATGAGCCAAGTACTGTACATTGTGAGATTGCCCATGGCCCCATGCAGTTTTGCTTGCTTTGCATGATGCTAACGCTCAAGTCCAAGCAAGTCCCGACGGCTTGGTCAAAAGATTGCCCCCGGTTGAAGACGGCGTTGGTGTGTTTTCGATGAAACCCTAGACAAGCTGTAGAGGGTCCAAGAAAAAGATGCTCGTAAACAGGGCAGGACGTGAACCAAGAACGAGAAGGATCGACTCGAGGCCTCCTCCTTCTTTTCTTTTCTCCCACGATCTGATCTTGTTTCCTTACACTATTGATTTTTGATTTTTTTCGTGCTAAGTCTGTTTCGATGATTTTCTTGATCCATCATCATCATCATCATCCACTTGTTCTCCATTAACTACCACTACTGCTTCATTTCCTTCTTTCTCTCCATCCACGCATTGATTGCACTTGTGTACCTACTCTCATTCACAGCTCGTGCTCGTCCCACCTGATTCTATATCAACCTCAAGATCCATCCTTTGCCGGTTTCACTCGTTGTCGTTGACTTGTCTCTTCTGTCTCCCTCCCCCCACTTGAATCGGTTTGAATCTACCTGTAAAGCTCCCTCGAGGGGCGGCTTTCCCGTGGTCCCCTCCCCTATTATCAAAAGGATTCCAGGGCCCGGCATTTCATACGTTTTACCAGCCTTTGCATTGCATTGCTGTGTTGTCGCGCCCCTGGTTTCACCTGTTTTATCTTGCCTCAAGTTAAACAGTATCCCCCTTACTCCTGCTCCTAGCCTGTCGTCCAAGGTTGACACGACTGCTTCAGTTTCGTCATGGCTACCATGTTGAATATAAATTCTCTGCAACCGCCTAAAACTGGCTCATCTCGCTGGTCGAAAGCCCTCCCCGATGTCCCAGGTCCTGACGATCCAAGTTTTTATGACGATTATTATGTGGAAACTTCCCCTCGTCAACCTCCCGCCAAAGAGCTTCCACCCCCTCCGCCGCGCTCGACTAGTATAGCCAACGCGAAGTCGTTACCTCCATCACTGCCGCCGTTACATTTGCTTGCGGTTGATTCCCCTCCATCTGGTCCGCCCAAAATGGCTATTCCACGCCGGCCCATCGGGAAGCTGCCTGCAAACCCACCACCACTACCTCAGAAAGAGCCGCCGCAGCCAAACTCATCACAGATTCCCCCATCACCTTCGGAATCACTTTCGAGTATTCTGTCGGCATATTCACGCTCGTCCGGCGAATCCCTTGTCAGGTCGCCTTACGGAGCTCACGATAGTGTTCGTCAGAGTGAGGCAATCTCATCACCGAGCCACCAAGCTCCACCCGCCAACACCAACACTGGCACGTTTATCAGTCCCTCTACCCAGCAACAACAGCATCATTATCAACAGCAACAGCCGCAACAATATGTTGCCCAGAAGCTGCCCGCCAACAACCATCGGCCACCCCCACTACCCTCCAAGGACACTAAATATCACCTTCCAGCCACGCCTGCTCCTGTTCGAAAACCTGTTTCAGAGAACAAGCTGCCTGAACTGAACTCAGTGCCGTCACCTTCTTCCCAGCAGCAACCTCAGGCTCAGCTTTGGCGTCGTCGGTCGTCAAAGGCCGAGCGGAGCCTTGAGCTTCCCGACCTGAAGCTTGTTGCTAGCCACGGGTCGACCGCTGCAACGCAGCCAGTTGTCGCACAACCACATGTTCAACCACAGCTTTCTTCAAGCGGACCTAAAATTTCCACTATACCAAACTGGCAGCCTGGGAGCACCAACCCTATAGCTCCTGCTGGCCAGGACTCCGAAACGTCGCCAGCCGCTGAGCAGGTGCCCGACACCCCAACCATGGGGATCAATAGTTCCAAACTGAACCGTCTCAAAGGGAAACTTCATCTTCATCGAAGGGGAAAATCGTCAGGTGACACGAGCAAGTCTTCTTCAACCCCACGACCTGGGGCAAATCGTCCCCCCACGCCTGAATATCAAAAGGAAGACATCAAGACTCCAGTTGTTGATTCTTTTATTTCGCCTTTGTCGCCCGCTTCATCACCGGAGCCCGCTGCGCAGGTGTCTCCAGAAATTCCAACTAACGTCAGAAGTATATTTCCTCAAGCACAAACTCAAGAACACCTAAGAAGTACTGGTAGCATCACACGTAAGGCTGTGCAGGTCTCTAGGCCACCAAGCCCTTCGGAGGACAAGCCGGTCTCTGCATCGCCAGAGGCGGCATCGTTACCACCTTCGGTCACCGATTCAAGGGGAAGTCGTGGATCCTCTGGCAGTGACACCGCTGTTCACCAAGTCCAGCCTCCTACAGAAATTCCAAATCGATTCCCGCCACGACATTCATCTGTAAGGTCGAATGCTCCTCCACGACAGTTAGCGGTTGAACACGATCCGAGACTGGTGCCGTCCGAGTCTCAGGGACCCCTTTACAGAGGCAGAGATGGTACCCTTTATCCTGAGATGAAGGTACTGCAGGAACCCGACCCGCGCGCGGCCTACTTCCCCAAACAGTCCGAGTCACCTATACCGGAAGGTACTATCTTCAGTGCACCGCCGCTGAAAAAGTCCCATTTCAATTGCTACCATGGCCATAAGACGATGAACCGCCGGACTAACAAATATTATCCATTGACTTGTCAAACGTGCGACAAGTCGGATGTTGAAGATAGATGGACTTGCAGTTTTTGTCATCTACGGATATGCGAGCACTGCGTCAAGAAGCTTAACAACAGTGGCAATGACCTGCGCCGGCTGGTCAGCCACCCACAACTCACATCATAATCGAACCCCACGAGCGTTGCGACGAAATTGTCTCTTAATATTCCTTCATCATTTACCATTTTATCTCATCGCCACATGAACCGCACTTATTCATGCCCTTTCCTTTGTTACGTATAGATTCTCCTCGCAGGTTTGATCCGAGTCACGCATTGCATGTATTATATACGAAAAGGCCATGTGAGGATAGGCCGGGAGGAAAACATAGACAGTATGGGATAATGTCGTTCATCGCGACCTGAACAATACCGCATTTGCTAGCAGCAGCATGTTTACGAGCTCAGGGGATAGGGGGGAGATGAGGACATATTGTCCATTTTTGATGGCATGGTCTGGTGATATCGAAAAGGAAAAATGGACTGATGTTTGCTGCTTCGCTGAGGCAATCTGATACTACGAATGTTAATGCGCTGACCTAGAAGGGACAGCTTGATTAGACTCTTATCAATGACGAAAAGATACCTTTGTACAAGTAATGAATTACTGAAGATACAGACGTAGATCCAACCCGACAAGTTTTCAGACTGATATGAATGGGTACTGTTGATTTATGATCACGAGAGGTCACGGCAGGACTCGTGCACAGATCCGACTATGTGGACTGCTTCCTTACTCCCCCTGCCTTTGATAGTCTAGAACTCGACCAAGACAAGCTCTTATGCAAGAGCAGCATTCCTTGATATCCACGCTTAAGCCTTAAGGTAGGTAGGCTTAAGTTCAGATGGGGTTTTGTCAAATAACTCGGCGCGTGCGTTCAAGTTGACGTCCACTGTACCTTAACTAGAGGCTCACCGAGTCCGCTCCACTACCTAGTGAAGCACTCCACCGGGTCCTTCCATGGTTCAGGGTTGCCGTCCAAGCCGTCCACTCACCATGCCGTATCGGTAGCCCAAGCGACCCTGAATTTCCCCAAGCTTCATCACAATAAACATTCACTTAATAGCTGCTATCAATCCTGAACCCGTTTAAAATCCATCGTGCGACAGACTGTGACGGATATCACTATGTCCACGTTACAGCGCTCACGATCACTTCGAAAACCCGCTTCTTCCACCACAACCACTGCCAATGCTAATGCGAACGCCCCGGACGGTTCACCGAGTCGCCTTCCTGTAAAACCCTTGACTAGGAGTGCAACGACATCTAGCAATGCGAGAATATTGAGAAATGGAACAACCACAGGACTCTCCAGGGCGACGTCTGTTCGACAGCCTGCTAAACCAGTAACATCCGAGCCTGCGAAGAGGGAAACTCGATATCCCCCCTCAACTACGACTACAAGACCTCGACCAGCGGTGAGACCAACCTCGGCAGATGGCCCGACTCAAACAACTAGAAAGGCACCTGCCCCTACGCATACGCGCGCAAAGAGCACTGCTACTGGCTTGAGAAATGCGCCAGTCTTGAGACCTCCTTCTTCTGGTTCATCAGCTAGCAGCACTACTACCACGACAACTACCACTCGTCCTACTCGGTCGTCGACTACTTCGACCAACGAGAAGCTCCCGGGCGCCGCACCACGCCTTCGCCCAGCCTTCTCAACTCTCCAGCAACACTACTCACCAGCCAAGTCCTCTGCGCCCAAACCACTGACATCAACATTCCTCGCTCCGCCATCACCGTCCAAACTTCCGGCCAATGTCGCTGCATCCGCCGAGACAAGCCGGTTACAAACCGAGCTTCTGCAACTTCATCTTTTGCATCGAGATGCACCGACCGTTGATGCTACTTGGAGAGCTAGTGCCCAGCGCAAACTTGGGGAGCGATTTTCAGAGCTTGCTAGCGCGAGCAAACAGATTGATGACCAAGAGAAGGCAGAGGTTGAGAGGGAGAACATCCTGGCACTCCGTAAGTGGGCTATTGGCGGTGGTCTGGAAGAGCACATACAAATCCTAGATGCAGCCATAGCTGGTCTATGGGCGCTGGAGGAACCCGGCGGTCGCTATGCTAGGATCGTAAGGCGATTTGAACGATGGGTTGATCGCATGTGCGAAATCGAAGAAGTGAGACGTGCAGGCGGAGCTCTCATCCAGGAGAACGACGTGCTGTTTATTGGCGAACTTGATTCTGCATGGAAGGACGAATGCGCTGGCTTGGTACGACGATTGGACACCATAAAGCGACAGCTCGATCAATTGGGGGATTTTGCCCCTGATGATCAAGAGGGAGAATCCAAGGATCAATCAAGTCTGCATCGCATGGTAGAAGGGTCAAGGGAGCTGGTTCAGGGCATGCTGACTGAATTGGCTGTCATGGACGATATTGAGCGGGATGCGCTTGCGCGCGAAGATGAGTGGATTGAGAGAATGAACCGAGACGATGAAATGGAAGATACCCCAAGAGCCGGAGCAGTTTGGAGAGCCGTGTAAGGCATTGTATAAGTTTGCAATGCTCCGTGCGCGGGTTTTGGACCTCAGTTGAACGACATATTACCTAGATCGGCGACATCACAGCAGATGATGCACTTTCTTCATGTTACATATAGACTCATTTTTTAATCATGTTTGGGACTGAGCTGCTCTAGCTATGTCAATTGGGCTCAAAACGAGAACATGACCAGCAGAATAGGCTCTCTATCTCTTCCTTGTGCGTATTGGCATATATTGATTGACCGGACACCGAGTTAAAACGGAAATTGGTAAATCAACCACAATTCTTTCAAACACCTTCTTCTCTAGCTCGAAACCACGGTATTGAATTTTCTTTTTTTTTCTTTTTTGAGTTTATTTGATCTTTTTTTTCTTTCTTTTTTTGGATGTGATTTTCGTTGTCATAAAATCTGGAAAATTCTGGGCCTGCAAACAAACGCCTCTACATGATGCCAACGCAAAAACGAGTATCATCATCGGGATATAGCAGTCATAAATGGTACTTAGGGGTTCATCGATCAGGGCCGGTTGCGATATAGCATTGCCGTTTATATCCTTGCCGACTCGGAGATTTGATGCGTCTTATAGTGTTTTCAGTCCTCCGAATATCGTGGGGGGCGTTAAGAGGAGTCATGAATTGGAAGCTGAACATCCAGCTCCTCTGCGATTTTCGTACGATGCCAGACTCCATCTAGTGCGACAGCACGTTGACGTCGTTTGCATGCTATAGTGAGTCAGGCTAAAGCTCAAATACTGGATAGAGGTGCTTTTTATTAAAGCTAGCTTGGGTGATGGTATCATAGGAAAGCCCTTCGCGGAAAGCTGACGCCCTCGACAGCAGGCTCGTCGACGAACCAACTGCAGCGCTCACCAGTACCCTCATTGACAAGAGTGCAAGGCAGACCACCGTCGGTATCGAAGATCTGCTTCATGATCTCCTTCTTCCCGCCGCCAGTAGCGACGAACGCGACACGAACGGAGTGGTTGACGACTGGAAGAGTGAGGGTGATGCGCTTGGGGGGAGGCTTGGGGGAGTCTTCAATGGGGGCAACCCAGGCGTCGACTTCACGGAGCAGTTCATGGCCAGGAAAAAGAGAGCAGGTGTGTCCGTCGGGACCGCAGCCGAGGAGGAGGAGGTCGAAGATAGGCAGACGGACCGAGTCGCGGCTGGCGAAGCTGGCAACAAGTGTCTTCTCGTACTGGTCGGCAAGCTCTTGCAAGTCGTTCAAGTGTTCTGTGTCGATAGGGTGCACGGTGGGCTTCTGGTCCTCGGGGATCTTATCCAGAAGTTCCTTCTTGAGGAGGGCGTAGTTGGAGTCTTCGTGGTCGAGGGGCACAGCGCGCTCATCCGCAAAGAAGATTTCCCAGCGCTTGAAATCGACGACATCGTTGGGGCCCGAAGAGGGGGCCAGGAGAGCTTGGGCGAGCGTCTTGGGGAGCGAACCACCAGATACACCCACTTTGAAAGCGCCGTGCCGGGCGATACCGGCAGCTTGGCTCTGGATAACATATGAACGCAACGCCGGGGCGAGAGCCTCAACGTTGCGAAATGCGAAGAGGTTTGGTTGTGTTTTACCCATGGTGACGTTTGTGGTGCGGGTTTTGAAGCTTGCGGTGAGCTGTGACGATGTGGGAGAGGTAGATGAAAAATGACGGAACAAGGAGAGAGACGAAGAAAGGCCGAGGTGCGTGGTTTTCCTGCAGCTCTGATTGATTCTTGACACGGGTGAAAGAGGATGTAAGAGTGTCAAGGGTACAAGGTAAGGTAGGTAGGCGAGGCAATCGACTCATATAAATTATCAGGATGTTGTTTAAACGTTGTGGGATAATTTGATAATGCTGTAGATATCGTCTTAAGGTAGTCTAGAGGCTACAACCTAAGAGGCGGGGTTCCATAGGTGGAAGTCACAGTGGGCCTTTTTTTTCTACTTACCTAAGTACCTAGGTAGGTAGGTAAGGTAAGGTAGGTAGTTTCTGGTAGGCACGGTAGTATTAGGTACCTACTTCGTCATCGGATCCCGTCGTAGTGGAGTGGATCAGATTCCCGTTGGTACATAAATGTCGACCCAGACATGGAGTAAGAGCATTTTGAGACGGGGAAGGGTCCATTATATGAGTACCTTAGGGAGGTAATTTATTACTTGCCTGATCATCGGTAGGCGGGCGGACGGGAGAGAGACAGGCTTGGGAGGAGCGAAAATGGTCTCACAATGGCTTTCTTGGTACCTCGAAAGCTTCGATCTCAGTGGGAGCTTCCAGTTAGATCAGTTTCCGCTACAGAAGACGATATGATGAGCGCAGTGGCGTGCTAGACACCCGCCTGTAGGGTACTGCACAGCAAGGTGCTATGTAGTTAGTTAATTACCTTAGGTAGGTTAGTCAGTTACCTAGGTAGGCTTTTACTTTCTGACACTGGCATATCTGAATCGTGTATGGCTGGTTTCTGTTTCTAGATAATGCAGGTCAACCACGGGCCACTTTAGCCGCGTGGTGTCCCGTTGAGAAATGGAAGCTTATCGGATTGTCGTTTTTTCCCAGTCATCGTCAAGGTTACAAGACTTGGCATGGGGATGAGCGAGGAAGGCTAGTCCTCCTTATGGGATGATTGGACTTGAGCTTGGTGGTAGATCCCGTCTAGGAATATTATCAATGATGAAGGCTGATGAGAAATCGTCATCTAAGTTGCTTGGGAATCTTAAGAGAGATCGTTGAGCATATTAGATCCGACTTACAGCGGCTTGACGTGTGGCCTTAGTTGCTGACGTGCTATTGAGCCCTACCTGGTTAACCTCCTAATCCTTGTCAAAAGCCATGAGAGCCAAGCAACCTATGTACTGTAAGAGGGAACCAAAGTAGCATCATCATTACCAGGTGGTGACACAGCACTAGGCCAATAGGCAACCAGACAGCTCATTGACAGCTCCGAATTTTGTCGTCGGCTTCGATCGTTTTTGTTAGATATGTGTTGAAGGCAAGCAACAGGCTGTATTAACGGCAAAATCTGACGTCTTCTTCTTCTTCCATCCTCTGATAAGGATACCCAAGGTGCAGGGAGCTTTCCTGTGGCTTGGAGTAAGGGTACTGTAGATAGGGTCAACAGTGCGTTGACAAGCATGTGCTTGTCCGGTTCTGCGGAGCTTTTATTGACGGACGGGTGATTTCATGACGTATATCCGGCTAAGAGGGCACAGCGTTAAGTTAGGTAGGTTAGCTGTCTTCTCGGCGAGTTTAGGCGCGCCGCTAGCCGTTCAGTTTCAAAGCATTGTGGACGGTGGTGTTAAGCTCTTTATTAGCTCTTGTCTCATGAGGGAGGGAGCCAACTTCACTGATTACCTTGGAGCAGAGTATTCATGGGCGAAAAGAGGCGGGCCAGTCTTTTATCCAGTATTTACCATGTTTGGCCTTTCGACATAAGTGCTCCCCTGAAGTGCTTTCTATTCAGTGTGCATCTTTGTGGGTGTCCGGGTGCATGTGTAAGTCGCTCCCTATCCGTATGAGCTCCCTCCATCATGGCTGGCTAGGCTGGCCAGCCCTGGCAGAATTTTCCAGGGCAGATGCCGGCTGCTTGCGCCCTTGTCCATCTGGTCCCTGGTCTGCCCCTCCAAGATTCTGACCCCTTTAGCCCCTCCATTTATGCAATTCTGAGATGAATACTAACGTGTCCATCTGGGAAATGGACGTCTCTAGAAGCCTCCAAGAGCTTCATTCTCCGTAATCCTCAGGTCATTCGTGAATACCAGAGTCTCATCGAGGAGCATCCGCTCAAATGACATATTCCAAGTCGCCTGATTTCGCATCCGAACGATGGTTCATGCTGTCCAAGAAACATTTCGGGACCTTCTCAACTGAGGGGCAATAACAAAGTCTCTCCAGATCGTGTAAGAGACAGTGAGTGTATGTGCTTGTCCCTACTACACTCTCATGCATGCAGGGTTATAGTAGGCTCATTGGCACTCGAATCGACGTCGACTTAAGACACGGTGCTCGTCAAGTCGGTATCCGAGAATGATGACTTTGAGATCGATCGCAGAAACAATATTCTTTATTATTTCAGACCTGACTGGGAGGCAGTTTTGGGAAACGGACAAGCCACTTGACCTGCTGCATGCCTATGCAGCACAATAGTACAAGAATATTGTTTCTGCGATCG
>JAAOAK010000690.1:0-17257 GCA_013396175.1 Fusarium denticulatum
TCGAGCTTTTAACTTTTAATCCGAAGGCTTAAACAGCGAGAGCTTTATATTAGTGAGACCTTTGTATCTGCTAATATAAAGGTCTCACTGTTTAAGCCTCTGGATTAAAAGTTAAAAGCTCGATAGCCTCATACAAGGCTGATAGCAAGGAAAAACATGCTATTAATGCTCATACATAGGTATCTTCTATATCGAATCTAATCTCATTGGGCCTTCTTCTCTCCCGCATCCTTTGCCCTCTGTCTCCTTCTCTGAATCCACCCTCTAAGCTCATTAATAAGTCCCATAACCAATGGAACACCCACTGGCCCCAGCAACGGTAAATAAACCGCAATCTTATGCTCATCAGGGAAGTATAGCTGTCCAACCATGCTCTTCTCGAAAAACGCTCGCTCTGCCTCTTCCTCTGCGATTCTAGCGTGCAAGAGTCCAGAGGGAGCGCCGAGACTGGCGCATGCTTGTTGAAGATGCTCCATTGTTGATGCGACTCCATCGGCGACGCTGTGGGGAATTGAGATTGAGGGGAGGGCGAGAGATAGACGAGCGAGAGAACCGAGGGTTGAGGAGGCGCGGAGAAGGAGATCTGCTGAACGAATGCGGGAGAGGGTGGATAGTCGTAACGGGAGGGAACCTGATTGAGGCGTACCCAGGAGTGACAACAAATGTCCAGTGAATGTGAGCATTGGCTGCTTGAGTGTCTCGCTGGATACATGCGTCGTTGTCTCGGGGAGCGAAAGAAGGTATACACTGCCCCATTGAGGAAACATCCACGACTGTGACGTCTCTGTCTCCGAATCAAGGCCAATCTTCTGGTCGCCAATGTAGATAACAAAGTTGACAGTTGGAGCGCCTGCAATTGAAGGAGACAGAGGCCATTCAGCAGCATTAATGAAAGATGCTAGGTCCTCCTTACTCAACACCTGCGATTGAGCACCAGGCGTCGCATACAGCTGAACCTGAGTATCAATTGTAAAGTTGTGAATTGGACCCAGCACATCAAGCATCGGCTTCATGTACTCCTCGATCGCCTTCTCGATATCCCACGTACTTGGTGCAGCGCCGGCTGTGAATAGGGAGAAGGTGAGATGGTATGTTGGCGAGTATCGTAGGGATCGTGTAGTTCGCTTTGACAACCTATCGACGACCTCGGGGGTCAATCCTTGGGGCTTCGCATCGGGGGCTGAGGAAGTCGATAGGAGGTATGAGATGATGGATTGTTCTTCGGAGAATGTCGACTGTAGCTCGTTTGCGATGTATGTAGCGAGTGCGGAAGACGATGACGAAGCAGAAGGGATTGCGTTGGAGGGATACGCGATATTAAGAACAGCCGAGTCGGGATCTAATGTAGCAGAGTTGCTCTCGCCAGGCGCAAGTTGGATCGTAAGGGCGACGTGGGAATCATCATCGGCGGCGGGTGAAGGCGAAGCGCCCCCCTTAGGAGCAAGTTGAAGACGCAAATGATGTCCAGAGAAGTCGTTATGGTCGTCAAGAGCATGCTGCGTCAACCGCACAAGATTCTGCGCCTCGTTATCCTGCAGCGCATCCGCCTTCACAGAGATCTGAAGAGGAAACACAGGACGACAAGCCTACCCCTTCATTAGCCACCAGCACCACATCACCATCCCAGGTTTCTGCTTACCTTTCCCTCAGCCCACTGCATCATCCCATCGAGAGGAAGATTCGCTCGGTATATCGTAGTTGTCTTCCACCATATTGGCACGCCCAAACATAGCACTATCAACCAAAAGGAGATGACGATACGGGTTCTCCTGTAAATGTCGGATGGTTTCTCTGGGGGCGGAGCGGACGGCGCCGCGGAAGTGTCTTTGACGTCGCCGGGCGCCATTATGCCGTTTTCGATTGAAGAGTTGAGGCGGGGATGATGAAGAGGCTCTTATCAGAGCTCCCTGTCGATTTCGATCGATGCGTGGAGGGATAGAGAGCTTAGCTACACGACATCACGATATCACGTGAGATCGGGGAGTCTAAGGCCCGATGCCGATGATCTTCATCTCCGGTAGATCATTCTCAAGCTTGCAGCTGGACGTCTTCTCTTCAATTGTATCTATTTCACGTATTTACTATTCTTTTTTAAAGGTTGGTTTCTCTTTTATAAGCAATTGGAAGTTTGAATAGCCAGATTGGCTTGTTACGCTCAGTGTTATGACCAATACACCTCAAGAATCAACCTTAACAACGCCCAAAGCCCCTAACGTTGTCTTTGTAACCCTACCAATCGAACCAAGTTTAGCTTAAACAGAAGAACAAACTCTATTCCTCACAACCGTTCTAGCCCTTCTATTCACTGTAATCGATCAACTGCCTCCAGCGCCGATCCAACACATCAACCCCTGCAAAGGCCGTGCTGACTGCATCTAACAACGGGCGCTATCGTTAACAGATCGCCAGGAACCATTAACGATCTCTAATCCCAATCCCATCTTTTTCTACATCCTCTGATATCCCAAAACTTCCCCAGATCCTCCCCGCATCAACTCAACTTGCTACGCCTCATTTCCAGCCGAGGCATCACAATCGCATACAACCTCAATTATAGCAAGGTTGCAGAATCTAGTTCAAATGGGGCAATTGTCTCGTATTGGAGTGCCAGCTGGTACATCCTTGGCGAAAACTAGCATTCATAAACTCAACGCCAAGCAGTTTCTAGCGTTTATATAAACTCTCGGTCGTCGGTGCTTTAGTGGAGTTTGCGCTGTCGTCACCGTTGTCTTATCGCTATCAGACCATCGACCCACGTACGTCAAGCGACTTTGACCCTTTCTTCATCGTCAACTCTTTCTTTTCCATAAACAACAATGCCTCGTGAGTAAATCCACTAAACTGAAACTTGAACAGAATCTAATGGTTTAGTCCCCCTTTCAATAACCGCACCCGCCGTCGCGGCATCGCTAGCATACTTCAACGCCCGATCGTCAACATGGTACGACCTCTTCCTCCTGCGCTGCGTAATCACCGCTGCATCACGAATGTACTATCGCGAATGGACCGACCGCCTGAATCTATATTACCTTCTCGAAAACATAGCCACCAATTCTTCAACTTCTGATCGCGCATTACTCATATTCGAGGGGAAACGTCTTTCATATAAAGATGTGTACGAGCAGGTGTTAAAGTATGGACAGTGGTTGAAGAATGAGGGTGTCAAGAAAGGTGATATCGTAGCGCTTGACTTCCAAAACTCAGATTCGTATATCTTTGTGTGGCTTGGTCTTTGGAGCATTGGAGCGAAGCCAGCGTTTCTAAACTACAACCTCTCTGGAGCTTCGTTGATCCATTGCTTGAAGGCTGCTACGACAAAGTTGTGTATCGTGGATCCTAACGTCGAGGAGAATGTTGGACAAGACGTTCGTGATCAGCTGAAGGACATCCGCTTCATCATTCATACTCCTGAAGTTGAAGCGCAAATCGCTGCGACAGAAGGTCTTCGCGCGCCGGACTCCGACCGATCCGAGAAGAGCCTTTCAAGCATGGCTATTCTCATTTACACCTCTGGTACAACTGGCATGCCCAAAGCAGCCATTGTATCATGGGGAAAGCTGATCGTTGCTGGCTCAATGTCTGAACAACTCCTTGACCGATCAAAAGGCGACATCATGTACTCCGTAAGTCCTCACCCCTTCTCCCCAACCCAAGCTAACCGCCCAGTCAATGCCCCTATATCACTCCTCAGCAACAATCTTCTCCTTCAGCGCAACTCTCCTCTCAGGAAGTACTCAAGCCCTAGGCCGAAAATTCTCAACCAAGACTTTCTGGAATGAAGTCCGCGACTCAGGCGCAACGTCAATCCTCTACGTCGGCGAGACTCTGCGGTACTTACTCGCTGCACCACCACAGCACGATCCTGAAACAGGCGAATGCCTCGACAAGAAGCACAACGTCAAGGTCGCTTTCGGGAATGGATTAAGACCAGACATCTGGAATGAATTCAAGGAACGTTTCGGCGTTGAAGGAATCTGTGAATTCTACGCTGCCACAGAAGGAACATTTGCGACCTTCAACCTTAGCAAAAACGACTACGCCGCCGGCGCAATCGGTCGCAATGGCTGGGTATACAACCTCATCATGAGCTTCTCCGTCGCTTTAGTAGAAGTTGATTGGGAAACTGATCTCCCCAAGCGCAATCCTGACACAGGACGCTGCTACAAAGCTCGTACCGGCGAACCGGGCGAAATGCTCTTCCGTCTACCATCAGGAAATCCATTTGGTCGCTTCCAAGGCTACTACAACAATCGCGCAGCTACAGAAGCCAAAGTCCTTCGCGATGTGTTCAGCAAAGGAGACACGTGGTTTCGAACAGGTGATGTCGTGAGATGGGATAGCGATGGACGTATTTACTTCCACGATCGTATAGGCGATACATTCCGCTGGAAGGGTGAGAACGTTTCCACCGCTGAAGTAAGCGATGCACTATGCAAACACCCATCCGTCAAAGAAGCAAACGTCTACGGTGTATCGCTTCCCCATCACGATGGAAGAGCAGGTTGTGCAGCAGTCCATTTATCCTCTGATCCTACTGCAGAGACCATGCAGGATATAGCGACATACGCGCGCGCTGAGTTGCCCAAGTTCGCGAGACCGTTGTTCTTGAGAATCATGAGTGAGCTCGGCGGTGGGCAGATCACGGGGACTATGAAGCAGCAGAAACATACGCTGCGAGAAGCAGGTGTAGATCCAACCGGTGACAAGAGTCTTGGAGAGATTTACTGGCTCAAGGGGGAGAGTTATGTACCTTTCACGGACAAGGATTGGGAGGAGATTCAGGGCGGAAAGGCGAAGCTGTAAGTTGCATATAGATCGGATACCCATTGTATAGTTAGTTCATTAGCATGATTTCAAGTATTGTTGTATAGAACCATGGTTCGTAAGAAAAAGGAACGAGATTGGTGACAGTTTAACAAATGAACTCATCAGACGTGATGATAATGTTATTTACTATGAAGTGTTATGTCCATCAATGCTTCATATACGCTCCTACAAAATCCACCTCTTCTACAGATCGTGACTGGGTTCATTACATGTCACAAAATTTTCGCCGAGTCCATCCCTAGCCCGCTTCATAAATCGCCTTGATCAGCCTATGGTCCTGCTATGCCCAGACCAACACGCTGTTGGCCTTGTCCGCTTGTGTAGCTTGGTCCCATGCCGTTTCCGCCGGCTGCCGTGCCTGTTCGTTCTCTCATCCTCCTGCCCTCCATCAAGCCTCGAAGACCTCGCTTCTGTAGGCCAATCACACTGCTTAGTTCACCGTTCCACACAAAATTGTCTCGTTCACTGCCACCAATCTCTGAGGAACTCCACTCTGAACCGCTCTGGCTTGTTGTAGCAGATAGTTCATCGCTGGATGGTTGGCTCAATTGTTGCACATTGGTATTGAGCGTCAGACCCTCAGTACGATTCTGAAGATCCGATGAGAAACTGTCGCCAGGGGTGTGTCCCAGAGAAAAGTCGGAAGTGTTAGTAGGCGAGCCCACAGGATCCAGAGTTCCAACAAAGAAATTGGGGTTCAGGGACCCATCAATGCCTCGGCCACCGCCAGCTGCCATGGCTGTGGCATTGAAAACAGCCGCAGCGTTGCGACTGTCGAGCAGGGCGTGAAGTCGCTCGACTACAGCCTCCAATAGTCCATCAATACGGTACGGTCGGGCAATCTGGAGTAGAGAGCAAAGAATTTGCGGGGTGCAAAGAGGAGATGTCGGAGGTGGGAGAGAGCTCGTGTAGAGAAAATGAAGCAGCGCCTGGATTGTAAGATATGTGTGTGGAAGGTAAAGACATCTCGGTCGTGAGTTTGGCGGTAGTGAGTGAGGTGTAGGCGCCGCGTTAATGTTTGTCGGGTTAGCCTCATGGCTCATGGCGCCTGTGGTGAAGCTTGATGCTGCAGTGCTTGAAGGGGCACCAGAAGAGCTCAGTGATGAGCCAACAGTGCTAATCATGGAGGATGAGCTGTCTGCCACCCTCGAGTTTGGTGTGATTGTGATAGCCGATGCGCGTAAGGGGTTGCTTGAGAGACCGGATCTAAGGGTTACGGCATCGCTGCCATCCTGTGTCGCCGTTCCCTCCCGTAGAAGCTGCACGAAATAAGGTCCCCATCGTCGTCCGACGATTCTCGAGTTGACTGGAATACGTTCGCCACCAATGCACAGAATATCCATATCGGCAAGTTCGCGCATGGCGAATGACTTCTCGCCAAGCTCCTCGCTCGCCCTTGAGTGGTATCGTCCGCCCGCTGTGTATCCTGCTTTGCGAGCCAAACTCAGACCAGGCCCAGCATAAGGGCTGCTGGCTGAGATGAAACCTGAAAGCGGACTTGTCTTGCGGGGATTGTCGTAAAAGCCAAATGCTTCCAACTCGACCATGCACACATTGGAAAAGTTGATACGTCGATGATTATAGTCATCGACGAGACTCCTTTTCCTGTTGCCCAAGATCACAAATGTGTTTCGGCGGTTCCATAAAACCCCACGATTCCAACTACCCTGGCTAAACACACTTCCTCCGGCATCGATACGGCTCCATGTCAAGGTTCGCAGGTCCAAAGCCCAGAGCGCATACTCTTGTCGAGATGAGGTAAGGTATGTGCCACTGACGACAAAATGGGTATCGATAACTCCGCCGTTCGGGAATCGCAATCCTGGTGGTGAATAGTTGCCTGACATTGGCCGCTCTGTGAGAGTACCGTCTGGGGCCCGGATCTGTAGTTCGAGCTTGACGTCCAAGAAGTTATAATTGCAGTAAATCAACATCGAAGCCCCTGGTTCGCGAGCTTCTTGGCTGATGCCGCCATCATGGCGTTGCATACCGTTCGATTGTCGTCGGCCGAGTTTAGAAGCCACTGAAGGTGGAAGAGGGGCAGTCACACTCCTATATGCGCCCCAGCTTCTGTCCAGCGGCTGTGTCGAGGTCCATTTCAGGCTTCGCAAGTTGAAGACGCTGATTTGCTCAATATAGTTGTTCCTGCCATCCTGTCCACCAACAATGACCATTTCTGCACCACCTGAACCATCAATATTAATGCCGATTCGGCCCTCATTAGGGTTGCCAGTCGAAGGATTATGTTGTAGAGCAGAAAGAGGAGCGCGGTGCGAAGAAAAAGTGGCAGATGAAGGAAGAATACAGGCGCAATGGGCGTAGCGGCCTTGAGGAGGGTCTTGTGTCGGAATAAAGGTCCAGGCTCTGGTGTTGACGTCGTAGATGTAAATATCAGACATGACAGTGATTTCGGGTTGCTGCTGGTCACCGCCAGGAGGCTGGTTAGGGGCAGGTGACATGCCACCGTAACAAACCATCTTGGTGTCACCCAAAGCGCACATGGAGTGGAAGTATCGAGGTGGTGGAACATCGCCTGTTGTTTCCAGCTTCGTCCAGTGTCGACGAATCAGATCCAACTCGTACATATCCGATGTTAGAGGAGCAGGTCGACTTCTAGACAGGATCCGGCCTCCAAACACATAGAGCTTGTCGCCTAGGATGGTAGTTGTAGCTCCCACCAGGGCATGGGGCTCACGTCCGGTCGTTCGGTGAACATTGCACATGAGTCCAGACAAATGTGTTGAAGGGCCATTGGAAGGCCCGCCTACAGGGGTTGCCCGCTGAGCGACATTGGGTGATGGACCAGCAGAAGCTGATCCAGTACCTCTGGGTTTCAGGCCGTCGCTTTGCTCTTGCGAGTCATATCTGGAGGCACTCGACACACTGCTCATGCTATTATTGGCTTCGTGGGCGCCATACGGGTGCTGCGGTGGCGCAGAGCTCGACTCCATGGTGCTTGATCGACTATCAAAGAAACTTTCTGTCTTCGGGGGCGGTGTCGGTAGTGGTGAGGTCGAAGGTGACGGATCGAAGAACTTGGGTGAAGGAATCTGCCCCTCTGGCACACTAGGTAGATTGGGGGAGGTCGAATCTTGAGGATGTATAGATTCTTGATACGGCGGCGACCGCGGTAGAGGCTTCGACAGACTATACTGAAGGGTCAAGTTTCGAGCATGCTGAGGAGGTGCTTCGCTTGCGGGGGGTGCACTCGAGGTGGAGGAATGAGCGGAGTGTAGACTTCCGGATGAGCTCTTTAAGTGCAACCGTGAAGGACTTCTCGAGAGCTTGACTGAAGGGAGCTTTCGAATTCCTCGATAGACGCCAGCAAGAAGATCGGGGGTATATCGGCCGGTCGGCTTTTCGTCGTTAACGAGATCGGGGAAACGAGAAGGAGGTTCGTCGCCTGTTGAATCCTGACGGATTGTTAGTTCTGGAGAATCAACCATGATGCTCTGCTTGAGGATCGTGAATAGCGAAACATGAGGCGATTGAAGTGCAACAGTTTGCGATGGGCGGGGAGGAGTAAAGGAGCTTGAACAAAGGGCTGACCAAATAGGAAGTAGAAGCAGCAGTAGCAGCAGTAGTCGAGGACCCAGGCCACAGACAACGGGAGCCAAGGCAATGGAAACGCCCGAGACGTTGCGCTGGAGATCGTGAGTTCGATCCGGTGAGAAGAGAACAGGGGCGTCACCGCCAAAGACTGGGTCCCGAGGTCACTTCACGACAGGGCCAGGCCAGATGGACAGGGCCAGGGAGGGGATTGCGAGGAGCCGGACGCTGATCAGAAAACGTGGAAGGACTGAAGCGTTCGTCAAGGTCACGTCAACGAGATACAAGGAGCACTAAACGAGGAGAGTAGCGGGCGGGCGGATAGAGTCGTGGCGGTTGTTGGTCGCGGGGGAAGAGGCTCCGTCTGGAGACAGGACCGAGATAGTCAACCCAAGGAGGATAAGAACGACAGGGACGGGGCGGGACGGACACGACAAGACAGGATAGGACAAGGGCAGGGCCACGCGGTGGAGGCCAGGGAAGACGAAAAAGGCCAAGGGACAGAGGAGGAGACGATGGAGACGGAAGATGGCGTACGTACAGTAGATGCTGGAAAGCCAAGGCTAGGTAGATCGTTAATTTCGTGTGAGTCGCAAGGAGAGATAGAGAAAACTGGTGATGTACGGATAGGGAAGCGGTAGGGTTCAGGAGGTTGGAGAAACAGAACGGTCCAGTCCAGAATCAGAAGCCGTAAACGTGACCGTAACCGTAACCCAAGTCACCTGCAAATATGCAATGCAAGGCGAGCAGTGAGTGGCACGCACCACGCACGGCACAGTATGTATGGCTCCTCTCCCGTCTTTTTTTCTTTCTTCCTCCTTGCGTGGTGACTGGGCCGGCGTATGCCAGGGACAAAGGCCCTGAAGTCGTGATGAAGGGGATTGAACCAATGCAGTGTCAAGGTCAAGGTAGAAAGACTGGAGTTGACAAGGGGACGTCCATTTGGCAGCTGAGTAGGGTGCACGGACACCAAAAGTTAAGGAGAGGGGTTCAAAAAGATAGTGAGTGTGGTGTGGCCTATGGAGTGATGGGTATGACGCTGAGAATAGAGCGCAGCATATAATACTTGGCAGATATGCATATTCTGTTTCGTATCTTTTGATTGTATACACGTAATGTCTCTATGTTTGTTTGATGTTCAATTCCTGCATCTGCATCTGCAGCCTCCGAATGTCTCTGGTAATGGACCCTTCCACTGGGGCTGTCGACAGTTGTCAACTTAGGCCAAAGTTTATTAGCTCCTGGCGCAGGCTTGGTTTCGGATACAGGGGATACGACAAAGCTTCTGGAACCGAATCCTTGAGAACGAGATCGACTATGACGACAAAGGGGTTTCGATGGAGATGTTTCAGATAGACCACGTTGTAAAAACTCCCGCGGAGATATTCTTTCCTCTCTTCGGGAAATTCCGTTTGTCCTATTTTCTGTTGATAGAGATAGATATTCAGGAGTCGAGGTAACATGACATTCTGCTCAAGCGCTTCGAGTTGGGACGAACCAACCAATGATACCCTCCACTCCAGCGACTGCATAATCGACCCAACTGCGGCACATTTGCAAGCGAATCGCCCAACACAACCCTCCTCCACTGCCACTGCCCTGGGCCCTTAGTCTAGGTTGCTGACTGAGCACTAATGGAGACACAAACACAAACACGCGGCTCAGGGGGAAGAACTGGGATCGACATAATGAATGCCTGGTAATAATAACAAGCACTTTTTATTACTATAGCTCCAGGTCTTATAGAAACGGCTTGTCACCGCTTCGTCCTTAATGTTAAAAATCATGGTCAAGGAGAATTGTCGTCAAGGGTCAATTCTGAACCATCATCTCGGTCCCAAGGTTCTAACCGCGTTAAATCGACGGGCCCCCCCTAACAAAATAATTGACAGCGCCTAGAAGGCTAGTGGAAGGAGCTGGGCTTTTTGGTGACATGGGGTCCCCTGTTTTGAACCCAGATAGCTGGGTTCGTGAAATGTCATCACCAACCAACATGGGCAAGGAGACAACTTGTCTAGCTCGTTCACAAATTGCCGATTGCGCATAAGACCAATGGGTGAATTCTTATCAGTTGATTACTCCCGAATTCGAAACCACAGTGACATTCTAATGATTAAGGTGCCTCTAGGATTGAGTTCCCTCTAACGTTAGACGGGCTAGGGGAGGAAAGAAAACTCAGGACCTTGATACTGAGTGACAAAAAGACTTAGGTAAGTTTACTACAAGTTTAGTATGGACTTATGATGCTTTTTACTAAGTTTATTCTGACACCTTACATCAAGGTCAGGCATTTTCTTGCTCCCTGAGGGACGGGGTGAAGCAAAAGCCGCAAAGTATCCTTCAACTGAGTTCATTATCGTCTACGGAGTGCGAAGCTTTCCCAATCCATATGCCTTGTTGTACTTATTTCCGGTACCATAGTCAGCGTCTCAGCCCTGAGGCGTTTCTAATCCTTCGTCGACCTCCAAGAAGGATCTCTCGTACCTTGCATTAGTGCTCAATCCAATCGTTGTAAGGCGACATACATATCCAAAATCAGTGACCACATGAGGAGCCACAATTGGAACCATTGAGGTTAATCGACCTGCTCGGGCCGTAGATTCAGATAGAGTTGAATGCGGGGATACAAGAGCGCGACATTCCAACGGCGTCCGTTGAGGATATTCTGGGCTTGTGATTAGTGATCCACCAGCCATGAAGTCGTTCACAAGCATCGCGAAACGCCCCTGACCTTACGGAGTCATGAGTACTAACATACCACTAAGATCCGTGTCCTAGTCCATGATTTTCTCTAAATATTGCCTCTTCAGACAACTGTGCTCTTTTCCCTAACCGTATCACAAATACATGCCTCGAGATGGTGATGATACATGCTAGGTGCAGACGGAACGGCATGTCACCAGCGGGACCTTGACTCAAAGGCTTCGAGTCTCCCCATATATCACCATCGCCCTGCCGCCATGACGGATCTGCCCCATTTCCGAAATTCGCTTTCTAGGTCCGGTCCAAAACACCAGATCTGAATGTGTGGAGATATTGGTCCAGTCAGTGGCTAGCCAGTAACTTGCGGCCAGGCACATTTGACAAGAGGAAACTAACTAGCTATTGTTTGCTATAATAGTCAGTTTCAGTATCCAATATCCTAGATCCATAATATGTGTTATGTGATTTGAACGTGGTAGTTGTGGCTGCTTATGCCACGCTATTATGATCAAGCAGATGACAAGGATACAACACGAACTGGCTCTCACATGTTTCTACGCACACGTTGCAATGTCTTGGATGAACCTTGAGGTACTTTACGCAGTGGAATAATGTAGAAGTGGAGGTTTTCCTCCGCTAATGACTTGAGCTAGAGGGCTCTGTCTGCGTTATCGTTTTGAGGCAACCATCAAGGGCTCTTGATGCCTTCAACGAATGGACATGTGTGCCAAATCAGAGTAGTTACTATGAGCTGCAAATAAATTCCATAGAGTCAATGTTTTATTTCAGGGTAGTGAATCCTACGCCGATGAAGCAAGAGTCACAGCCATGAAGAGGAAATGAGACAATGGACTACATTGGGTTTGGTCAATTGTCATCGCAGACTTCTCAAAGGGGGCCTGCTATATAGCAGGGACTTGGTTTGTTTCTTGTTTTATATCATATAACTGACGACTTATTCCCTTGGCACGTCGTGCATCTGTGACTGTTACCTGGATGATAGACGATCTTTATGCTTATCGGCGGCTCAACGAAGCTCCGAGTCAGCTGTGGCTTTCTCGGTTTGGAGTTTCGTGCTTGTAGATTAATCTCTGGCTATAATTCATGCGATTATGAGAGCCTTGCGCGAGGATGCCATATGGAGTGGCAAACAAGACTGGCTGGGCTATCGCAGCAGACACGATATCTGATAGCCACAGGTTAGCTCAGTCCAGACCCAGCAATTGAGCAAACAAGTTCACGAGGCAATTGCATTGAGACCCTACACTCTCGTCAACAAGGTGATAATATATCGATGGTTGGTGGTCGCGATGCAATCCAAGGCACCTATCATGATGAGCCTCGTAGTTGCTGCGTTATCAAAGTGCATGTTGTCCCACCTTCCAATTACGACACTGGCTCCCGTATAATGTGGTCTCACTCAATTTCAACCCCGCACTCACCATCACCAAAACATCATCACAAAATGCCCGTGTCAAAGGAAGTAGTCCAGGATATCCTCAAGGGGATCCCAGCCCGCATCCGCGGTCCAGGCGGTGCTGTCGCCGTCCTCTCAGATGGAGCCCTCGTTGATCAGCGCGTCTGGGGTTACGCCGACTTCAACCGCAGAATTCCCATGGCGGATGATACGCTGATTCCCATATGCTCGATCTCAAAACAAATGCTCTGTGGATTGGTTGCAGACCTAGAAAAGAACCCCACGCCGAAATTGGCGGAGAACGGAGATGTGAAAACGCAGTTTGAGGAGAAGTTGAAAGAGATTCTTCCAGAGATTGCCAAGACTGGGGAGTTGAAGATTGACCATTTGTGTAACAATCGATCTGGCATTCGCGACTACTGGGCTATTACTCTACTATGGGGTGCGAAGCCTGAGGATCCTTACTCGATTGCTGAGCATAATGAGAAGGTGTTGAAGACGATCAAGTCGACCCATTTCACACCCGGAACGGAGTACTCTTACTGCAACACCAACTTCAACATCGTAGCGCGAGTCGTCGAAGCTACTACCGGGGAGTCGCTCTCAGATCTCCTCAATGCACGCATTTTTGGACCGGCCGGTATGAAGACTGCTCAGCTTGGTGCAGACACGGCAAAACTCCCACCACCTTGCGTTGGATACGAGTGCGATGAGGACAGAGGTTATATCCCTGCGGAGAACCGCATCGAATGGGCTGGCGATGCAGGTATCATCGCTTCACTCGGCGACATGATCGCTTACGAGTCGTTCCTCGATCGAAGCCTGTTCGATCCCACCAGCTGGTACCGCGCAATCTTCAAGCCTACGTCTTTCACAGACGGTGTTCCTTCAATATACTCCCAGGGTCTTGGTCACAGCCAATACGGCAGTGTATCTGGAATCGGCCATGGAGGTGCTCTTCGTGGTTTCAGACTTTATCGAGCTCATGTTCCAGAAGAGCGTCTTTCAGTTGTGGCCATGTTCAATCACGAAGCTGATGCTGCTACACTTGTCGAACATATCATCCAGACTACTTTGGCTCTTCAAAAGCCTCCGCCACCTACACTTGTTGATGCATCACCTGCTTGGCCGGGTATCTATCTTGACGATGGAACTCAACTGGCTGTCACGATCAAGAATGGCAAAAAGGGACAGATCGTGGTAAACTACGCCAATTATGCTGAGCCCGTCAATCTGACGGACCCTGAACGCGGAGAATCTCGTGCGATGGTAGCTGTGGTCGATGGGGACAATCTTCGCATTCACCGCCTGAAGGAGAACAGAACCCTAAACGCAAAGCGCCTCAAGATTGGCGATACACCCGTCGACAACTCAATTTTCACAGGAGACTTTTACTCCGACGAGATTGGCTCAACATTCCACTGCGTGGACCAAGGTGGACTCGTGTTTGGTACGTTTGAGGGGTTCTTGGGTCATAGCCCAGCTCAGTTCATGAGATATCTTGGAGGGGATGTCTGGGCCCTTGCGAACCCGAGAGGCATGGATGCGAAGCCTCCTGGGGACTGGACGCTCGTATTCCATCGAGACGAGACGGGTGGTGTTACTGGAGTGACGATTGGATGTTGGTTGGCGAGGAAGATTGAGTTTGTGAAGAAGTGAGCTTGAAGCACTGGGGCAACAGAGTCTGGTTCGCGTTGGTGATTCTGTCGCAGTACAACAAGACAGCATTTTCGTTGGCGGTAGATACAAGAGTCATATATCTTGACACTAGAAGTAAATCGACAGAGCTGCAAACATACCAACGTTCCTTATGCAATGCCTTCTTCGGATACAGCTCATGGGTATCTTGTGTATGCAGGACAAGTAATTAGAGACATCGGTATCAAAGCTCAAGATCTGAAGCATACGCCACTTCGAAATATACAGCTTGATGAACGGGAGCTTTCTTCAAGTCATGATACTCAGTCCGACTTTCATGCCGCCGAGGTTATGATGGATTCACAAGCTTGTGTGGACCCTGAAAGCTTGACGCCGGTATCGGTGACCGATGGCCCGAAACCCCGCCATCAGAAATAACCTCGTCGCATGAGGGACGTGTCAGCAATGAACGAGAGTTCTCATGATTTCACGGACACAGACTCATATAGTTTGATCATTTCTTCATTTATTTCATCTCAGAGCTATCACAAATGGCTCAAATCTAGACTAATCTATTCCGGACCGGTCGTTCCATCACAAGACCTCAATCTCATGGCGTACTGAATCCCCGTCCTATTTTGCGCTCATCTGCAAAGGTATCATAATATTAAACCGCTTTTTTTCCTCTTTCGCAACTGGATAAAATTTACTGGGCGGGAAGAACCTTCTCCTTGGGGAGAGGGGTGAATCGGAGGTAAGGCTTGACGATGCGGAACTCGGGGAAGAGGGTCTTGGCCTCGTCGTTCTTGACGGAGGGGTGGACGATGACGTCCTCACCGGGGACCCAGTTGATAGGGGTGGTGATGCGGTACTTGTCACCGGTCTGGAGGGAGTCGATGACGCGGAGGACCTCGGCGGCGTTGCGGCCGGTGGAGGCGGGGTAGGAGAAGATGGTGCGGATGGTCTTCTTGGGGTCGATGATGAAGACGGATCGGATGGTGAAGGCGATGCCCTTTTCATCGACGTTGGTAGCATCCTGCTGGTCGATCCTGTTCACCATTAGCTTCATCCAATTTTGATCTGTATGCGTGAAGAGACTTACATGTCGTAGAGGAGAGAAACCTGGCGCTGCTTGTCGCCAATGATAGGGAACTCGACGTTGCCGCCAGTAACCTCACCAATATCCTTGATCCATCCCTCGTGGGACTCAATGGTGTTGGCAGAGAGACCAATCAGCTTGACACCACGCTTGGTGAACTCAGGCTGAAGCTTAGCAAAGGCACCGAGCTCAGTGGTGCAGACGGGAGTGTAGTCCTCGGGGTGAGAGAAGAGAATGACCCAGTTGTCGCCGATGAACTCGTGGAAGTCAATCTTGCCCTTTGTGGTCTCGGCCTGGAAGTTGGGGGCGACAGAGCCCAGACGAAGAGGAGCGGGAGCAGACATTTTTGTGTAGATTCTTTTTGAGTGTGATGAAAAGAAATATGAAGAGGAGAAGGTGTTTGTTTGGAGAGGGGTGGAGAGGGGGGGATTATATAGGGAGATGTGGTTTCTTGGGGAGGGAGCTAGCTTGCACCTTGTTGGAGCAGGGCAGATTGGATTGGAAAGAGGCTTGCGTTATTAAGCTAAGATGACGGACGATCTGGGTTGAAAACGCCACGAGGGTAGTGATATTGGTGATTGGAAAGCCAAGCTTGGGGGGCTCGGATGTTGGTGTTGGCGTTGCAACGGTAACCAACCCCTCAGACCCTGAATATTCCATTCCTCCGCACTCTATTCTCGAGTAACTAACACATATTCAACTCTATTAACTGTATTACCATCTAATTACTCAAGCCATCCCAGTCATAATATCTCTAACCCTCTTGATGAAGTTCATAAGGCCCATCATGACAACCCCGCCATAAAAAGAGAAGCATCGCGATACAGATACAGCACCCCTCACTAAAAAGGGTGTCCCCCCACCATCATCAGCCCCTCACTTGACCCCAGAGGGGCAAGGCTCGGAATTGCGTGCTGTGTGGGTGTGGTGATTGGTTGGGTCTGGCGCATTGTGCCATCGGGTGCGGCAATGCTGCCATCGAGCTGTTCCTGACGCAATTGCTCTCCATGAAGAGGCGATGGGCCGGGGGTGATTGTGGAGGACGAGGTTCGGAAGTCGGGGGTTATTTTGAAGGATCAGTTAAGCTTTGTTGATGAATGTATTGATTTGGGTAAAGCTGAAGAATTACGAAACAGATGAGATTTACATATTACACAGTATCTAGAGTATCTTGAGGTGAGGCTATTCTGTTGATCAAACATGAAATGGTGTGTTGCGGTTCATCGCTGGATGGAACAAACCCCGCCTGTCAATACTTTAGATCTTCACAAGACGCCATGACAGCCAAGTCTTATCACTCAACCATCTCATCACATCGCGTTACAACTCAAGTTAAAGATGTGATCGCAATCAGAATTACTACCGATATCCAAGACAATCCATACCGCCCGAGCCGACCGGTGCTGCTGTAGTGCTGACGTTTTTGAGTTCAGTTCAGGGTAATCGGCGACCCTAGAAATGTTTAGAGCGTGAAGGATGAACGAGCGAAAGTAAGGCTGGAAGCATATGACGGATCAGAACATCATGTATGGAATATTCTGTTTCTAGTGCTTCTTATGCATGTAATGATACAGCAGAATTTACCAGTATGTACTCCCATTGAGCTCGAGCATCAGTGTCTTCTTCATTGTCTATGCTTCTAGAGTCGAAGCACGCGAAACAAGCAATCTATCCGAGAACTTCAAGGCACAGCCACGTCAACACAAACTCAATGCAAACAAGACTTTAGATCCCGCCTCACGATAGCCTTGGGAGTCTGTAACGCGCCAACAACCCATCTATGATCCAAGCGTACGATTGAGCAAGGCGGATCAATGATACTCTTGGATGCAGGTTCCATTCATGGACGCCGCTGACACCCCAGTCCTTCAACAAACACGATCGGGCCGCGTGGCCTAATGGCTAAGGCGCTAGATTTCGGCTTTCGAGCAAATCGAGAAATCTCTAGAGATTCCAGGTTCGACTCCTGGCGTGGTCGATTCTTTTGTCCATTTCCACAATTTGTCTTCTTTTTTTTTTTTTTT
>JAAOAK010000695.1:0-13336 GCA_013396175.1 Fusarium denticulatum
GGGATGGGTTGGGTGCGGCGTAGAAGCGGGGGATGTCGTAGAGGGAGGGAGAGCCTGGTGATCGAGGTGCCTCTACGACGTCTTCGTCAGCTTCGGGAGATGAAGGCTCAGGCTTCACAGTGACGAGTGCTTCACTCTCAGGAGAGCCGACGTCTGTCTCAGCAACATTGAATGGAGAGGGGGTTCGTGAGCGTTGAAAAGGCGGGATGTCGTAGAGGTTTGGAGATCGAGGTGACTCGGGTGCAGCCAGGGTATCAGGCGACGCAGGCTCGGCCTTGGCAACAGTGTTTCCTTCATCCTCCAGAGAGTTGACGGCTACTTCTGCTGTATCGGCTTCAGGAAGGATATCTGAGGGGAGAAAGAGTCCAACGTCGTACGGATACCCTAGTCTTCGAGGTGGCAACTCAAACTCTGGCATCACACCACCATTTGCTCGCATCTGAGCAATGACATCCGACATATCTCTATGCAACATCTCACCCATATGAGCGACCCATCCTTGGTACATAAAGTCGTAGTGTTCTTCTTCTTCAGCCATGTTGATGCCGGGCCAGGTGAGAGTTTTGAGGTTCGAGGGATTGGCTATAAAGAAATGGGTGATGTACTGGGCTTAGGCGTCCGTGGGCTATTGGCTAGAGCATACTATCACACCGTCAGGAGGGAAGACGAGGAGTGGTTGATGAGATATACCAACTAAGTGAAGGGCTTTGATGAGTATGAAGTATCGTATTACTTGGTAGAGTAGACAAGAGTAGACAAGGTCGAGAGAGTTTGGTGATGGATGTAGATATCTTGAGATGTTGATGAGGTTGATGATAAATGAGATGATGAAAGGTGTTGTGAAGGTTGAGAGTTGTGGGATGTCGAAGATGAATGTGAGTTCCAGAAGAGGTCCGACGGGAGGAGTACACGGATGGAATCAGATGGTGCCTGGCAGCCTCAGATGCCAGTGCCAGCGCCAGCTGGCCGTTAGTCGCTGTGACGCATGTTCAAACGAACATCAATCTTAGTGTCCCAGTTCCAGTGGCAAGCCTTGGTCTTTATTGCTGCCTGCTGGAATGTCTGTTCGCTTCCAGAACGTAGTTCAATCTCATCTGTCTATGTTCAGTGTATCACGTCAAGCGGAACATTTAAAGCTTTGCTCTGAACTCGAGCGGACTCGATCTAACTAAGTAGCAATGGAAGATATACCAACGTACCCCCAGGGCCTACCCAAGTAAGCCGGTGACGCCTTTTCTCTAGAGACAAGCAGCGACGAGACTTCACATCCGACAACCCATTACTCTAAAGCAATCGAGATGCGATTGCGCCAGCCCATTGTGTTCTGAATCTAAAAAGCAAAGGACTAGTGTTCGCCGCCTCGTGTTCTAGTGGATGTTCACATCAATTCTCGTCTTGGCATCCCCTATGACCTACAGCGATGGTGTGTCTCGAAATCGTCCAATTGGCTGATTCCCGACACAAAACCCGTTCTTGTTCCCAAAATCAGGCCTGACAGGCGCCAAAAGATACCGTTACAGTTAGTCCCTCTTAAGCTTAACCCGTTAGAGAAACCATCGACGTTAGTGCGGCGCTGAACACCAAACTATCGAATCACCGGAAATTAAACCACTGCGATAAGCATCAAGATAAAAACACAGCAATCCCCGCTGTGATTTATTATTTCTTCACCGACCGTTTTCGCTCTTTCAGTCGCTCGTTAATCAACATGTTTTCTGCAAAGGTTTTGCTGGCCTTTGGCCTGGTTGCTGTGGCTGCGGGTCCTTGTAAGCCTGTTACAACCTCGTGTAAGTCAATCGCTTCGGCGCGTGAATTTAATTGACGAAATGGTATAGTGGCTGTGAGCTCGGGGACAACCCTTACTGTTGACTCTACCACTTTGGCTGGAAGCACTGAGTCTACCTCCGTGACAGTCACTGAGACTGAGACTGGGACCGCCACGACTG
This sequence comes from Fusarium denticulatum, assembly GCA_013396175.1. Lineage (NCBI taxonomy): Eukaryota > Fungi > Ascomycota > Sordariomycetes > Hypocreales > Nectriaceae > Fusarium > Fusarium denticulatum. The sequence continues at coordinate 1,947 of JAAOAK010000695.1, forward strand.
CGACCCTGGATGCGACGTTGACCTCGGATCTGACGACTCTCTTGACTGCGACCAGCGACTTGACAACCCTCACCACCGAAGCAGCCACGACAACCACCGAAGAAGCTGCTACTACCGAAGAAGCTACAACCACAGAGGCAGCTACTACCACCACCGCCGAGATCCCGGACTCAACCCAATTCAACATTTACCCCAACCAAGGCGTATCCGCCACCGGCCCTCTCAAAGTCCGGATCCAGCCCGGCGGCTCCGTCTACTTCAACAACCCCTCCAGCGACTACACCACCGGCACATTCGTCGTCAACTCCCGCGGCAAGCTCGTCAACGGAAACCAGCTCATGTGCGCATTCTTCCGATCAGGCCAGCAGTACGGCGACATCGTTGGCTGCCCACCTGCCGACGAGGCTGATGCTCGCTACGTGCCTATAGATTGTGAGCTCGGCGCAGAGGGACAGCTGGATTGTTCGGTTCAGGGGAGGTTTTGTTATTATAATCCGGAGATTACTTGTGATGCGAGGGGTCTGTATCCTTATTTCTATATTGAGAGTGCTGGGTCTTTTGGGTATGGGCTTATTTTGGGATCTAATGGGCTTAATCTCACGCCGGTTGAGCTTGCGGCTCAGCCTGAGCCTACTGAGCCTTAGATCAGAGCATTATATTAGACCTAGGGTTCTTGTATTCTAGACATAGACAACTTCTAGCCATTGTTTCATTCATGTACATATCTTGAACCAAGCTCACATAGATTCGCGGTATAAGCCCTCAGCTGATCTGAATTGGTGGTCTTTGATGGTTGTGATGTTATTACATGGCTCGGAAGATCGCATGCGGGTTAGTCAGGACAGTAATACCGATTTAATCACGAGACGAGCCTCAATCAATCTGACGCAGATATGAGAAGGTATCAAATAAACACACCAAGCGCAACAGCCGCCGCCGCAACCATACCCTTCGCCCTCGAAGCGCTATTATCCGTCACAGTAACCGCAGCCGCGGAAGTAGTCTGACTCGTTGCTGAGCTCTCAGTACCCGTAACCGCAGTCATCGCCGGTGTTGTCTCCTCAGTCGTAGTCACAGTCTCAGTAGCCCTCGCTTTGGTAATAGTAGTAGCTTCGGACGTAGTAACCGAAATAGAAACGGTGGACGAGAGAGGCAATTTAATCCCACAAACTGCCTCGGCGTCGAAAGTAAAAGGAATCCCGTGAGCATCGCAATCATTCGAAGACCTCTCAATTTGCTCTGCCCCAGATTAGTCACAGTTTGGTCAATTGATGGAGAGGCATTACCTGGTAGAACGTTCTCGGCGCAATTGTCGGCGATGCAGCAGAAGAACTTCTCGCGCATGTCCTTCAGTGTACAGACACACGCTGGATTATCAGCGTTGCATTTATTGGTGAAATACTTGAAGAAACAATTATTCTACACCATTATTAGCACCATTATCGTCAAGGTTACAGGACTAACTCACGTTGCATGTCGCATCCTTGTTCTGCTTCTCCTGATCAAACTGAGCAGCCGCAAAGCCGCCCAGGACGCCAAGGAGCATCAGTATGTTAGACAAACGAGCCATTTTGTCGATACTGGTATTTTGGGACGATTGTCAGAGCGAATGTCGTGGTTTTTGTAAGGCATTGACGCCCATGATTGAACTTAGCCAGTAGACATGATGATTGGTTGAAGAATGGGTCTGGAAATTACAGGCCGGGGATGAATAAAACCCAGCGAATGAGGTCTACGGAATTGAAGCTTAGTTTCTCTGTGCCTTCACCGAAGGATTCATCGTTTATTTTGGGATGAAAATGGCCAATGAATCGTGAGATTGTCAGGCTAAGTCTGTTTGAGAGCCGATTAGCCGTTTTGAACCATGCGTATATCATGCTTTCCATATTCCATCAGCTGTGCACAGTACGCTATAATGGTGACCTTTGGGTGAGGAGTCATGATATATACCACTAGACTTATATGGCTACAACCTAGTACGAGTGCTGATTGCCGAGTCAGACAATTCAAAAATTAGGCTATATTTGCTAATCGGATTACAGTCGTCGAGGCCGGCCAGACACATAGACATGCGAGTGAGGTGCTGGTTGAGGCTAAACTGCTACGTCTGTAACCTGTAAAACCACAAAATACGCATAAACATCAGCCCCAATCCTCTGATGCTCCCTCTTCCTCCCCACAATCTTAACCCTGCCCTGCTCCTCAAGCCCATTAACTTTATCCTCATACCCCTTCACCTGCCAAACCGACTCTCGAATCGTTGAAACAATAACGCCTCCAGCTTTAGTAATTCTAACAAACTCATCAAATGCCTCAGGTCCAACATGCCCCTCCGTCATAGTCCCGACACAAATAACCGCATCGTAACTATGTGAAGGAATATCCAGCTTTTCAGCAAGATTCGCGACGTTGAGTGATTTATAAACACCTGTTCTGTCGGCGACTTCGAGCATACCGGGGCTAAGATCTATGCCGTGAATGTTTGATGCGCCGAGTTTTGTGAGGGCTTCGCCGACGAGACCTGTTCCGCAGCCGGCGTCGAGAATTTTAGCGGAGGAGATTTGAGTGTTGAGATGGGTGATTAGATCTTGGGATGCGAGGAGGGGAGCGACGTATTCTTCTTTTTCGACGTCTTGGTTGTAGTTGTTTGCCCATTCATTGTATGTACTTAGCGTCTCTGAGAGGCTGGTTGCTTTGAGGGAGCGCTCGAGTTGAGACATGTTGGCTAATTCGAATAAATCGTCTATTCAATTACTGGCGTGTAAGTGTCAATTCTGCCTGTTGTAGTAAGAGGTTCAGATGAGGTGTTGGAGAGAGGGGCAGGCATTTGTATCTCAGTGAGGCCAATGACGTAGTGGTCTGATCTGACAAGATGACACCGAGAATCGTAAGTTAAGCATCACAGCAAATTAATTTCTCACAGCCAAGACTCATCAATTCTACAAGTAAGGTAATGATTATGTTGATCATTATTCGAGTCGTGACTATCGCGCGCAAGAGGATATTGCTCAAACCCATCAATCGCCCACCAAAAAATGCCACTTAAATACACTCAAAATCCGGTATCAACAGCCCCGAGCGATGCAACGCAAACCTCGGCGAAATCTTGGCCAACTCCGCAACAAACCCCGGCACACCGCCCGGAATCTCCATGTTATACCATAACTTCGGATCATCCATCGCCAGCGCAGCCTCGTGCATCTGCACAATCTCCTTGCTATCCCAGATCCCCTCGCGTCTATTTAACCTCCGCAGCAGATCCAGCGCCCTTTCCCGATGCGGCCCCTCGGTGCACGACCATACTACCACTGACAAGCCAGAGACTAAATCGCCGTCGAGGGAGAAGCTGGGAAGGCCGGGTGTTATGAGCCGCTGGGCGAAGATCTCGGCGGCGTTGAGGAATGCCTCGGCGGTGTCGGGGGTCGGCTCGGAGAGGTCTTCGGGACCGCAGGACATGCCCATTCGCCAGAAAGTTTGCTGCATGTTGAGGTATGTGAGTTGCGGGGATGTTAGGTCTTGGTACTCCCACGTCGCGATGTGTTTCTTTGTCAATTCGAATCGCGAGTTCCAAACCTCAAACTTGGCGTCCATCTCGCCCCATTTCCTTTCAAGTTCCTCCTTCTGCGGCCCGTCGAGGGTTAACACGTCGATCTGGCCGTCGTCGTTCATCGAGCATGAATATGGCGTCTGCGCGATAATGTCGACGGTCTCGACGTCGAGTCTGCGAAGGTAGCTCGCTGCCTCATCGAGGTCCTGGAATGGCTGATCTGAGACATCGCCGCTCTGCAAAACATCAAGACAGCCAGAGTGGATATCCGGGATGATGGTGTCCTCCATAAACATCGAGGCCTCAACACCTAGGTTCGCAAATACCTCTGTAAGCTTCCTCGTCATCTTCTGCTCCTTCGCACCGTTGATCAGAAGAGGCGACGAGAGTAGTTTCGTTCCGGCGCGGATATGTCGAATCGACTCTGCATACCGACCAGTGATACCCTCAAACGCAACGAACAACAAACAGCATATCAATGTACACTGCAAGTCAAAGGCAGACTCCATAGACATGTGGGGTATTATACGCTGGATGGACTTGTTATACTGCTGCATAGCCAAGCTTTTCAGCTGCTGCAGTGGAGAACACGTCTCTTGGCCGGCCATGTAGAACCTATGCGCAGCACCAACGGCGATGATGGCGTGTCTAATAGGTTCGCACGAGTGCGCGAGAGGGAGGACATAGTTGATGTAAAAGTTTGATGAGCCGGGAGAGCAGGTAAGTTGGGATGAGGTCAAGTGGTGAAAGTGGTGAAAATAACAGTTCTCAATGGATGATTCGGCTATACGAGGGTTGAGAGACGAGATGGTATATCCAGTGACGGGGAGTGAAGCGCGCTGCTGGATCTGGTTCTTGCTGGGCGTAGCGTAGCCGTCGCATTTAACACGGCCATCGCGACAGCGGCGACATGTCGGCTTCTCCTCATCGCACTTCAAGTGCCTGACTCTACAAGAATACAGTGATTAGAAGTGACTCACTATCCAATTAAAGCACAAATACGTACTTGCTATGTGTATATTAGTCTTTGATTCGTCAATCAAACATACGGCGGAGAGACATACCAGGTTAAGCAGCCAGTGCGAACTTTAGGTCTAGAGGCGCGCTGCCATTTGACCTTCTTGGGCAGGATTACGAGCTGGTTAGACGACGTAGTCATGATTTGTTCCTTTGCCTTGGTAGTTACGAAAAAGCTTGGTCAAAAAACAAAGCAAAGGCAGGGAAAGCGAGAGAATTTTGATGCCGTTGGATGGTGCCCTTGGTACGGGGAGATATCAACCTGTCGAGTTCTCCACCCGCCAAGAGGCGCAGTCTACACGCTAGCAGGGCCTCGATCCCTGTTTTTACGGTGTAGCCAATCACACGAATGATGTCGGCTGAAACGTGGGTCTCACAGCATCTGGAACTGTCTGTGTCATACGGAGAGAAGTCAGTACTGCGTAAGCCTCAGATCAACTCTGGCAGGCCTGGGTTCTGTTTAGAAGCGAGAATCATGTATATTTGACAGTGCCTCCAAATCAACCTGAAACGTCACATCTTGGCGTGCACGTTTTCGGCACTCAAGAGCCGATAAGGCTGAATTAGAGGGACAGAGATCGAGATGAATTACGCGGCTCCCAGGGCTTGCGCAGGTTCGAGAACATCTAATTGTAATTCGATGCTGGAATCACACTGGATTATGAGGTATCGCTTCACGGCGAGCCTGTTTGGGAAAGATATCCGTGATGAGGAGCATATGTGACTAGTGGAACTATTGTAAAACATTATGGCACTGCATTCATTGACGAAAGGGAGTGTCATGATCTGCTTGCCCGTTCCGCACTTTCGGAACCACTCAGGAACTCGGAACGGTTGAATCGGAACGGTTGGCTCGGAACGGTTGGTTCGGAACGGTTGCAACGTTGTGTTCACCGTACCCAAAGCTCTCAAAAGTTGTCTGAGACAGTTATTCTCATCGAATTAGTGGTGTTTAAGCGTATGTGAAAGACTATAGACAACCATAAACACTATCCCGTATAAGGTGTCTGCGTCCGGGCTCCACTTCAGCTTTGTAACTTTTGGTAATCACCAAGTTATGCTTTTGAGTTTGGTCACTAGACCGAGCGCAGAATAGTCTTGAGAAACAAAGACATTTGGGCGTTTTGTTTAGTGGCGGAGCACGTGCGCCCCGCGGAGTACGGCTCGCGGCAATGCGCAATGGCTATACAACGTTAATACCACGAAAGACAGAGTTGAATAAGCCAATTGAAAGGGCTCATCGAGGAGTATCACCCTTCAGGAGGTCGTCAATTAGCCTAAATTTGTAAACGGCGGCTTACGTCGCCCTTGTTTGGGGGCCCAGGGTTATCGAGCACTCGCCGCAGCAGACCCCTGAAAAGACAACAGAGGAACTTTCTCGTCGAATGCCGAATAACACCTTATACAGAAAAGGAGATCTTCAGGATAACTCGGCCTTGGCAAAAGCATCTCCTCTTAGTCGACCAGCTGCTCTGAGGTTGTATGTATCATCTTGGCATTACATCCCACCACGATGGACAACCAAAGTCCCAATCACATGTATCACCACGTAAGGAGCCCTATCATGTCGTGTTATAAGCTTCGTCTTGGCCTCGCTAATCGTGAATCCCATGAGCCGCTTTTCCGGGAGACGGGCGGTACACTGCCTCGACTCCACCAAAAATGAGTTTTCGGGAATGCCGAGTGTAATGCGCCTCAACACCAAGAGCCATATCCGGAGGCCGAGAAATCCGTGCATCGCGAATTAGACTTCGGAAATATTAGATAACAATGGATCTTTAACCGATCTGTGAATCACTCGTCGATCTTGTGAATGTCGGAAGCGGGATGTTACGTTGTATCGCTGGTGAATGAGGCCATCTCTTTGCAAAGTTTCGTAGGCGGTGAGGGTCACTCTGATATCACAAGTACTGGTCTTTGGACCTCAGACCAATGAGACCGTCGGCCCTGTACTTACATCATGTCAACAAGTTTCTGGTCTCAACCTTGAGCTGCTCCTCTGATTGCAGGGTCGTTTCTCCATTCGAAGATCATGGCTGAAGGATCTGAAAACATTACGTAGAGACTACCATCTTAATATCGCCTGAAAGGCTGACTGCTTAGAATTGATTGCATTCATTCATTATAGTTATTCGACTCCGCTGCAAGGACACCTGGGAGGTATTTAGAAGGCGAGGACATTTTGAGCGCATAGATGTCTTGCATATCCCATGATCACGGCGTACATACATACTTAATACCAGTGCATAGCGTATAGTCCTTACCTTCTAATTTGGACACGCTTCTAATTGAATACAAGTTCCTCTTTCTTTGTTCTGAGGTTCGTATGTCAGTTCAATTCTGTACTCGCAAACGCCGCGGACTTTTCAGCCCTTCAGATGTCAATAACACATAATGCGTCCAATGGCACTCGTAAATTGGTCTAAAACTTTAAAGAGTGATCTGATGTTCTTTACTCCGGATTAATTGAGGTGATTACAAAGCTGAGACCCATTTGATTAGACGCGCGCCTCGGTACTCCGTAGCTTCGTGATACCGAACACGGACGGCCGTTCTTCGCTAAGGCTAGACTCGCTGGTCCGTGCCGCGGAACCCTGATGCCTGATCTTCACAGCCGGACATGACATCATCTCCTCACCGCCGCCGTCATGACTCCCGATTACTATCCAGTTTACAAAGTCAAATCGCATATGGCCCTACCAGATCCGCACATGGCGCCCGGCCGCTTCCATCACGCCATATTCGTGGAGACCAGCAAAGACGGCTCTGGCACTCTGTACCATGTCACCGGCGACGTCACTTCAGCAAAAGGAATGAGCTACGAGAGTAGAAATTCACCTGATCCCGCTCAATTAGAAGGCTTCCATTCTAAAGAACTGCTGGGCTATACTGGTTTCGATGTCCATCCAAGACAGTGGAATGCGCTTCTTGCTTCACTGCCGACGCCGCCTCAGCAAAAGGCTTCGAATCCGTGGAAGCAGGGCCGCGTGGAGCCGTTCAAGGAGCAAATTGGGGATTATGAGTACCAGTTTTACTCCGATGGAGAAGAGCGAAAGCCGCTTTGGAAGTGCACTGAATGGGTTGAGTGGCATGCAATTCCTGCTCTTTGGAAACACGGCCTTATTCGGAGCAGCGATCAGTAATTAAACCATCATTACATCTCCTTGTTCAATAGTTCGAGGTTTCAAAGTTTCTATTATATATTACTTGTATATCACCCCTCTCGTTTGCTTTTGTACAGCAGCGAATATAGCATCCCGTCACTTTCCCTGGAGAAGAACAATGAGTACTCATATCGATAATGCCATTGTAGCAAACAGTCCAGCGCAGATTGCAGCCAAGGAAAGCTTCACGCCCCTCATACCGCCATTTGACTCCGCTGGGGCATCAGCACTAGCCGTAGAACTACCTGTCTTCTTAGAAACAGACTCCGTAGTCTCAGCTTCACCCGTCGCCGTAGTGGTAGTCGGATACTCACTCTTCAGCTTCTCCAACCCAGCAGTAAGCGTAACCCTCCCATACTCAAACGTCGGGCCATAAATCTCCCTCAAATCCGACTCTCCCTTGTATGTCTTTGGTCCAATTGTCGAGGGACCATTAGCCGGTCTATTGATCATGGTACACTCCTGCGCAACAGACCTGCTCATCTCACAGTGAAGCGAGTAAAACCACTTTGTGCCGTCTTGTGGCTCCGTGATGACCACATCTATAGTTCCTGTTGGGTCTGCGCTTGATGCGAGTGTTTTCTCGGCCCATGGACCCAGGGTGATTGTTTCCCCGTTTCTTTCGCACGTCTTATCGTCGGGTGGACAGTTGAGGAGGTATGTTGTTGCTGTTGCGTCTGCGCCTAGGACTCTTCCATGAAGAGTCATGGCGTCTGAGGGGATGAGGAGGAGGTCTTTGACTGATGTTGACATTTTGGCGTTAATGAGGATGGCAATGGCTGAAGAGCCTGAAGTTAGGTCTTTTGTATGGAATCGAAGAGGCTATCTTTTGTGTAAAACGTGTAGTTGTTGAGATGATTCTGTATTTATGATCCACACTGCGAAATTGAGGATGAGGATGAGGATGTCAGCAAAGTGAAACAGCGCGTCTTTTCACGCGACCAAGTCCGTGCCGTATCCTTAATTTCGCAGTGTGGATCATAAATACAGAATCTCGCCAAACAATATTATTGCAGTCAATGCGAAAATAAGCAGGACGTAAAAGAGTAAAAACCAGACATATAGATGCCGAATAGAAGCCATGTCTTGGTGTGCATCGCGAACCTCGTGTTGTATCAAAGACCTGCTTGGTGGCTCGTGCATAGGCTTTGTCAACCGCTCCACGAATTTCCGAAAATGGATCAGCTAATTCTCGCTCTTTCATCAACCCATCACGATGTCAGTCTTGTTCGTACTTATCTATATACAAAAAGGTTATTACACTTCAACCTTGCCAACTATAGACTAATTTTGATCTCTAGGGAACGCCCTCCGCCGGTGCTTGTTAAAAAAGCTCAATGGGGATGACGTCGCGTTTCTCGAGTTGTTTTCGCACATTCTCATTGGCCGTGACAATTGTCTAGGTCCGTCAAGCCATTTCGTCACGCAAACATTCTTTAACTCAATCTCAGATGAAATCTCAAGAGGGCTAGAAGAAGGTATCAGGCTCGAATGGGAAGATGTCTGCGACTTTGTAAATCCTTTCGGCGACGCAAGAGGTCGGGCCTTCAATAGTGTTTGGACATTCGACCTCGATAAGGATGTTCTATTTCTCACCAAGCAAGATCGGGTTCGCTCTGCACCTCTTAGCCTAGCGCGCGATCGGCTACTTACTATGGACGACTTCGAGATGGTGCAATTGCCGACTGAAGCAATCGCGGAGGAGAAGTTTACACTAGGACCGTACTGGGATCTTCAACCTGAAGCCGATCATCGAAGGAGGGTATTTCTTGGTCGGATTCTCCGCGACTTTGGTCATACCTGGCGCCATTTGCTGCGGAGAGAAATGAACAATATCACATTTACGAAGCTTGCGTACGCTATTATATGGATTCTAAACCTGGACTTCACTGTAGTGGAACGTACGGGATTCGAGCACGTTGCTGGCCGCGGCGGGCCATATGTCGGAGTGGCAGACTTCCCCCGATGGGATACACCAGAAGAACGGATCGTCAAGGTTGGCTCGTGCTGGTTTACCTTGGAGAAAGACATTCCTAGGGGACTGCAGATGATACGTGAACATATGGAAACCCTTGCGGCGACGACTGATTCAACGACTAGTACTGCGACGTACGCAATTCTGACCCTTGAACAAATTGCATGCTGCAAGGTCCGCGACGGCGACTTGGTGTGCGCACGACCTGAGTCACTTTATGGCGATAAACCCCCTTCTGATTCCGCCATCAATCTAATTATCTGGGCATCAGACCTTCATCAAGCGACCCCTAAGCCTTGTCGGCTCAAAAACCTTTCTGTCGAGGTTCAGGACAGGATCCTTCGTCATGCGACAACAAGCACCGTTTCAGCAGCAAAATTGGGCATTGAGCTTGCTTTAGGATCGCCGTTCTCCTGGACTGAGGGATGCAGGAAGATCAGGTTGGAGGAGGTACTCAGACATCGAACAGAGGCATCACCCATCGAATCGCAAATCTTTTTTAATGGTGTGATGAGTGGTTTGTCATATAAGTGCGAGGCAACACCTATGCGCTTCAAGGTCGATATGAGCTCTCTTCCTGCACCTCCTCGTCCAACCGCTGCTGTGCCGCCGCCGTAGGTATGCATCCCGCCAACACTTACAGTTTCGGCTCGGCTGGACCGGACCAGCACCATGATACACAAAGTCAATTATTTCTTGATCTTTTCGCCAGAACTAGGTACGCAGGGTTCCATAGTAATTACCGATTAATGAAATGGATTAAAATTAAACACGCTTCCTCATAACTGTCTGTCTTGCGGCGTTGCTCTGCAGCCGCTTCATGACGAGCCCCCGCCCTGGTTACGAACAGCTTCCGAATATGGCATCCAGTACGACCCTGTGTTGGTCGTCCGCCACGCAATGATCTGATCATACCAGCGCTCGCATTTCAGCAAAAAAAAAAACCAATATCTGGCGCATTCATTTCTTAAAGTATCTGAAGCAGGATAAAAAATGTCGCAAGCAAATGAACACGAAGGCCTCCTTCAGGCAGATGTACGCTTTCTGATGAAGGGTTTGATTAGTGGCTGTTTACTGACTCTGCTAGGATGCTGCGTCTTTAAGCCATGATTCTGCATTGGCTGCCTCGTACGTGTTTTCGTGTCGTCTGATGAATACCCACTGACTGGTCTCTAGTCTCGAGTCAGGAAGTTATCTGACCTCACTCAACTCCAGCGTCTTGAACTACAAGTACGTTCCGACCATATAATACATCCACGTCTGACCATTTACCGCAGATACGAAGTGCGATTCTACAACAGGCTTATAGAAGCAACTTAGCTGACCGGACTTAGAATGGACGACGATATCATGCATTCCGCGAAGGCGCATATCTAGTCGTATGTTGAGACACCACCGCGATAGCTTATACTAACGGGCCGGAAGCCCAACGATGACGAGGAGCAAGACAGAATGGATCTAGGCCATCACATCTACCGTCTCGTCCTCGGTGGCGATCTTTTCCTCGCGCCCATCGACGACAAAGTCAAGCGCGTTCTTGACCTCGGCACTGGAACAGGTATCTGGGCCATGGATTTCGCCGAGTACGCATTCCCTCCTTCCTCACATACCATATCTAACAACCTCCAGCGAGTATCCTCAAGCCGAAGTCCTCGGCACCGATCTCAGCCCCATCCAACCCCCATGG
>JAAOAK010000703.1:0-11642 GCA_013396175.1 Fusarium denticulatum
CCTAAGTGATGAAAAGACTTAGACAATTTAGTCTAAACTTAGGAGATTCTTTACTAAGTTTATTATGGCATCATCGTCTAAAGTCTTATATTTTCCTGCTCCCCGAGGCGAGGGCCGAGTTACATTCACCAAAAGGATCGCTCAAGCGGTCGACGATGCAGTCCGCTCTGTATACCTAGGAGGAGTTGCTGCCAGTATCCTCGTTCTCCTCTATCTATCGTGTCAGTAGCGTCAAAACGCACGCGCAGTTGTGAGGTACGCCTGAATACTCCTGCTGGTCATGGTATGTTGACGTCCTTGGCTATCTGCATAAGTTACAGCAGCTACAAGGTACTTTAGTATCTCGTTGCACAGCTGGATCTTGAGCTGATAGCCTGGTTCAGCCTGGAACGAGATACAAACCGGGGCCGACCTCATATAGTTTCTTACCCTACCCAGGAACTCGTTGCCAACACCAGCCTTTATTTATTCTGTTCGAATACAAATAGCTGATATCCGCCACTGTTCATCAGTGGTTCTATTCTTTTGTCTACAATATAGTTCGTCGTAGCCAGAAGTCCAAGAAAAAGAAAATAACATGTTGCCTCGTTCTCAAGTCCTCAAGCAAGCAAATAAGTCGAAAGTTACAGCGAGCCTCGTCTCTCGCGCTGAGTGAAAGAAACATCACTTCTCTGGCCCTTCAATTCTTGTTCAGAACCACCATCTTCTGTTTGTGTCCCCACTGACTTTGAAGGTTCTGGTGGCCGCTTTTCTGCTTTCGTTTGTTCGAATAGTTCCAGCAATGCCAACTCATCTGGCAACGGACTGTTGAACAAATGCGTGCTTCGGCACAGCTGCTTATACTCAGCAATATCATGCATACTGTTTTCCAGAATCTTTCGCCACGGTGTTTTCAGGTCGCTGGCAAAAAGAGGATGCCGTACCACCCAGAAGAGCACAGCATCAAGGATGCTTGCCATAGCTAGCCTCATGGGCACCATCAGCTCCCGAGGCTGTCCCCGAACGATGATATCCAACGCCCTCTGATAGTGCCATGAGAATTGGACCCATTTGGAGCAGTCCAGCTCTTGAAAGATATGGTCTCTACGTATTAGAGCGCCAAGTTCACTGGAAGTATTCTCGACCACGCGAAGAAGATGGCATGTCATTTTCGCCATACGCAAGTAGACAGCAGTGGTATACGCCAAGACACAACAAGGAATATGCGCAGCATTCCAGGGCTTTTGGGTATCGATGTCGCAAATCTCAACTTCTGTTTCACGTATCAGTTCCTGTCTCCTTTGGTTCAGATAGAGCCCGACACGTACTATCAGTATATATAAAACGTAAGCAATGAGCGACAGTCTCAGGAGCGAGGCCCACAGTCACCACAACCGGCGTCCCATCCTGAAGTTATCAGTTCGAATAATTACAAGCTGGACGGAAGAGAAGATACTTACCACATTGGGTGGCGGCAGGTTATCGCGGAACCAGCCTGACTGGGGTACCACAATGTTGCGATGGACTCGAAAGCTTAAGTTCCCCGACCGTACCACCACATCAGCACCAAAGGGGCAATTCCATAGACTAAAGGCGGTTAGTTGATGGTACTAGGTGGACACAGAGAAGGATCAGCTCACTTTGAAGTCGCTCGTGGTGCCGCAGCCTCAAAAATATGGCGAGATGAGGAAGACGTGATGGAGGAAGGGGATGTTGATCCGGGTCCAAGAGCACCCGATACTGTATCGTCTATGGATCTATTTTTGCCTGGAGAAAGCGAGGAGGCCCTCGACATACTGGCAGTAGGTGTTTTGACCGGCGACCATGGTGCTTGAGGCTTAGGCAGAGGCGGAAACATTCCCGCTGTAGGATTGACCCGAGGCTTTTTGGCTGGAGCCCATGGGTTACTTTTGGGAGGTGAGGCTGGTCGAAGGGAGGGTGCTGCATCTGTCTCTGACTTGCGCGACGGATAAAGAATCGGAACTGATGTTTTGTTCCTTCGCCGCCCATCTATGGAGGCATGCTCCATGACTACTATTTGGTAATAAAAAGAGAGAGAAATCCAGAATGTATGGAATATAATGCTCTGCGAGCGTGGACAGAGGACTTTCCAGCTGAAAGCAAGTGAGCGCATGGGAGAGCGCACCAACTGTGCGAAAGACACACTCCAAGGATGCACAATAACACTTTTGTGTGAGGTCCGAGTCGCACGGAACTCAGAACAGGATTGAAGCGAGGCGCTGAAATATGAATCACAAACAGTTTTCGCCTGGCTGTGAGGACCGCCAACAGCTGCCAGCCGTCTGTCGCTCAAGCACCCGTCTTATTGTGATTCGCCCTTGAGCGGATACCTGCTGCACTGGCGTACTGTTTGTGCAAGATAAAACACGGCCTCAGTCTTATGTCTAGAAAACTCTTAGACGTTTGGTTCTCATGAGTTTTACATTTGACGATCTGAAGTCCTTACTGAGGAAACCGAACGAGCACTGAACTTCTTTATAGATATCTACCTACCCCTGACATGTAACAAGTTCTCTGACCATTTTTCGAGAAACATATTAACATATATAACTTACTGCCAAGAGCTCAAGGAAGAATAAGCAGCGCTACATGAGGAGTGCGTAGTCACATTTCAGCAAACAAACTTTGCCCATGCATGGATAAGCCGCTCAAGAGGTCGTAGCTTTCCATAACTGATATATGCCCTTTGCGAAAAATTCCATTTGAAGGCCCACTGTTTTCATAAACAGAGGAGCATGTTACCTGTGGTTTCTGCCAGTTACCGAGCAGTTGCTGCACACCTGTTCTTGCCAACTTGCCATCCAACCAAACGCAGATGGATTCTCTCACACAAACCTCTTCATTTTCTACTTCTAAGCACTTTTCAAGATTGTGCTACCCCTCATATTTTGGCACAACTAATTACCTTTTCTCTATTTGAGCCTCAACGTCTGCCCTCGGATGCTAATGCATTATTTCCATCCGGCACATGATGCCTAGTCGACAGCCTTCGATTGGCTTCGGCCTCCCTCTTCAAGGACAGAATACTATGCACTCTTCGGTGCCAACTCCGTCGCAGAGTTCCAAGATCTACAATGCAGTGATATCGCCGTTCCAAAAGCTCCAGTTGCTCTTCCCAAGAGTGTCTGGAACATTAGACATGAACTTCACAACACAAGATGGTTTATCTCGTTCTATCTTTCACACCCTTCTATGCTAAATTACTTTCGTAGGACGTCAACTTTTACATCTGAATGCTGAATTTGGTGGACCAGGCAAAGATTTTGATACGACAAACTGCGCTACTAGAACATTCCACAAGTTCAATAAACTTCCCATTGAGCTGCGAACAACGATATGGAGATTATCTTTCAGAAAGCCAAGGATCTTTAGATTGGAGCGCAGTCCTGAGGATGCCGAAATAAGTTGCACCCAAATCATATTTCCCCACAAACCTCCAGCTTCTGCGCAAGCGTGTCGCGAATCTCAGGCTCTTTTCAAAGGTGAAGCCAGGCAGTTATTCGGACTAAACAGCGGCATTTACAAAAGTCTTTGGTTTCTACCATCCACGGACATTGTCTATTAGGACAAGGAGATGGCACAGAAGTATTCACTGCCTGGTCCGGATGAAATTTACGACGTTTGGAATGTTGCAGTGAAATGGCCCGATATAGAAGAGCCCGACGTCAAACTAGATCGGCTGCTCGAAGATGTTCGACAGGTGTTTCCCGACATTAAGAGACTCATGTTCGTTATGAGACACCAACCCCTTCTCGATACTGATATCAGTTCCATCCAAGTCAAAGACGATGACGAGATGCACATTATATGGCATGGAGAATGGAGCTCA
Organism: Fusarium denticulatum; assembly: GCA_013396175.1. NCBI lineage: Eukaryota > Fungi > Ascomycota > Sordariomycetes > Hypocreales > Nectriaceae > Fusarium > Fusarium denticulatum. The sequence goes on from JAAOAK010000703.1 coordinate 3,830, forward strand.
TGGAGTGACATAAGGCGAGATATTCATGAGTATTGGCCAGAGTATGAACACGAGGATCATACTGTGGTACCAATGATGGAGGCTGTTGAGGTGATGTCTGTTCGTGATGGAACTCAAACCCCTTGAACCTTTGCTGGAGTAAGTGCAGGAGTAAGACAAGGGCTTAGAAACCGACACTCGCAGAGAGAAATACAGTACCGAACCATTTTCCTGTCGATGCGATATAATAGAGTTTTCTAGTGTTTACACGAGAGAATACTTAAGTTCTTCCTCTTCATTACATTCTGGGGACTTACCAGTATCCTAGAAGCATATGCTCTACAGCTAGGGTTAATGTGAAGCAATGAAATCTCTGTCCTAAGATATCGCAAAATAGCCTGAACATACCTAAGTCTATTTGTCTTTCTGTTGAGGCTCACTTTGTTTGTCAGGGATTCGGAGGGCGAACTATCTACAATTGAGCTAGGAATCGCGGATTCAGATAATGGCGCTTCTCTTAAAATCCCAAGCTCTTCTTCGTCAATGTCTTTGATAGAGGGCTTGGGTTTCGACCTTCCCCTAGTTAACCCCGGGATAAACAACGCGGTCGAATGAAGCCAACTGGATGCCTAACTTGGGTATTGTAGATAAATAGTTTAATTCAATCCTCTCACAAACTTAGGACCCGTCAATCACTTGGCCTTTGCCTGGGTTTATTTTATCTTATTGAACAAAGCACCTGGAGTTTGAAGCTCACAAAAGTGACATCATAAGTTGTAACACCAGGCTGGCAATACCTCATCGATTCCGATCGATTGGAATCCGGTCAAATAAAATCTAGCCGATTGTCTTGCGATTTTTTCTTAAAAGCTGCGTCATTTCACATTTTCTTCTTCTTCTTCTATCATCTTACTGGAACCTTATATGTAAAACTGATCTGATCTAATTAACACCCCGCTATTCACGGATACATCTCAATTCCCTGCAACGTCTCAGTCTCAACTTTCATTCTCTCATCACATAAGTCTCTTGCGATGTCGTCTCAAGAATCTGGTCCAAGAATGTCTTCTGCTACAAAAGAGGTCCTTTCCAAGGTGCGGCGTATGATTCCGCCAATGCTAGAGAGGTTTCACAAGGGTTTGCCGCCAAAGCACTGATTCTGGATGACTGAACTGACGCAAGAACAGGCCAGTTGGGTAGAGTCGCCGTCATCGGCGGCAGTGAAAATTATACAGGCGCACCCTACTTCTCGGCCATGGCGAGCGCAAGGCTGGGTTCTGATCTGGTAATTTATACTTTCGTACTTTTCTCCATGATATGTTCTGGCTAACCATGGCTCTCGCATGTAGTCGCATGTCATTTGCACACCAGCAGCCGCAACTGTCATCAAGTCATACTCGCCAAACCTCATGGTCCATCCGCTGATGCGACAGAGTGAAAACGCCAAAAAGGAACATGAGCCTGCGGCTTGGAATGCTTCCAAGGACCCCGAGTCCAATGCTGACCACATTGCGGCTCAAATCAAAGACCTACTGCCCCGCCTCCATGTCCTCGTCATCGGGCCTGGTCTGGGTCGTGATCCTTTGATGCATGCTACTGTCGCCCGCGTTATCCGTGCTGCTCGCGAGCAAGAGCTTCCCATTGTATTGGATGCTGATGCTCTGGCGATCGTGCACACGCAGCCCGAGCTGGTGAGCGGTTACGACGGTGCTGTACTGACACCCAACGTTGTCGAGTTTGGCAAATTGTGCGACGCACTGAAAGTCAAAGTCGACGACAATGCGCCTGAGACCGCGCGCGTTGAGGCTCTGGCCAAAACCCTTAAGGGCGTGACAGTGGTTCAGAAGGGTGCCAAGGATTACATCTCCAACGGCGAAACAACACTGACTGTGGACCTTGAAGGTGGTAAGAAGAGGAGTGGCGGGCAGGGAGACACTTTGACTGGTTCAATTGCCACATTTCTGGGATGGAGGAGAGCGTACCTGGACCGTCTGTGGGATGTCGGCAAGGACCCCATCGGCGAGCACGAGTTGGTTGGACTCGCGGCCTTCGGTGGCTCTGCTATCACAAGAGTATGTGTTTGGCCCCTTTTCTGACTCAAAGGCATAGAGGTCACCTCTGGTTGCCATTCTCTCTTAAGCTTCCCACCAAGAGGCGAACCCCGGAGTTCTATGGTCCCAAAGCATCATACTAATTACTTCCTAGGAATGTTCTCGTCTAGCCTTTTCTAAGAAGGGACGCAGTCTACAGGCAAGCGACTTGACTGACGAAGTTCACATCTCATTTCTCAACATCTTCGGTGAGGACGATGAGGTAGATGAATCCAGGCTGTAATTACAATCACGACTCTGTTATATAGATGATCCAACTACGAATGCATGGCGTAAGTTAACTGATAGCCTTGTGAGTGTATACTATTGTCTGTGAGTTGATGCTGGATATTTGACATGGCATGCCTCTGTAAGAAGCAGTACCAACCTGGCGCCAGGCTTACGCCCAGAGGAAGTCGTCACAGAACAAAGATATATTGGCAGAAGAATGTTAACATTTCTCGTCTGAGAGCCATTTGAGTCGCCTGGATGATTCAGCTACTGCGCTGACTTGGGCATGATCTTGATCCTGATACAAATAGCTTTGGGGAGCAAGAAAATATCGGACCTTGACTCGAAACAAAATAAGCAAAGGGTATCCTAAACTCATACTAAATTTATGCCAAGTTACCTAAATATTTTTAAAATTTAGGATCGAAGTCCTGAGTTTCTTTTCTCCCCCGGCAAGGTAGAGTCGTCGAGGATTTGATCGTGCCAGTCACGTGGCGTCGCGTGAGTTTTATAAGGTACTTTACGCGACTCTCAGGCAGTTGTGGATTCCCTGCCGTGCGTCATTCACTTTCAGTTTTGGGTTTCAGGTACCTGGTACATAACTTTTCAGGGCGATTCAGAACTGAAATACGTGCTCATATTTGTCAACATCCATTCATTACCCTTGACTTCGAAGCAACATGGTTGCTGGGTACCAACGGCTGAATGAAAAGCAATCGCAACCGAATCCCCATGTTGTCTTCATCAAGCCTTTAGAGGGCCCAGACAAAGAGATAGCTCAGGACTTTCTTGAGAGAATAGCAGCACAATGTCGTGAGTTAATGATTTCCTTGAGCAGTAACATGGTATTGATATTTGCGGTTATCAGGTCCCATTATGCGAGAAAACCACCTGTACGTTACTTCGCTAGAGGAGTACGAGCCAAATCGTGAATTCGTTGGGCGGAATTTTAATGCAGGCGAAGTCGTTCAACTCGTTCTAAAGTCGCCTAGTACTGGCCGCTGGTTACCATTCAACTATGTGCAGATGGTCATGATGCATGAGCTGGCACATTGCAAGCAAATGAATCATTCAAGAGCATTCTGGACCGTTCGAAACTTGTACGCTTCTCGGATGCACGAGCTTTGGTCCAAAAACTATACCGGAGATGGCCTCTGGGGAAGGGGTGCCAAACTTGCCACTGGTGAATGGGAAAAGAATAGCGTGCTGGCTGATGAGGTTCTACCAGAGCATCTTTGCGGAGGTACTTATAGATCACGTCGCAAGAGACGGGTCAAGCCACAACTGTCCTACCAAGAACGAAAGGAAAGGCGAATCCTAAAGAAGTTTGGCAAGAACGGGGTCGCTCTCGGTGCCGATGAAGAAGAAAAGGTCAGGTTGGAGAGTGGCAGGAAGATTCAAGCAAAACCTCGGGTTGCTGGAAGCATGAGAGGACGCGAGCTCCGGGCGGCGGCGGCACTCGCTCGCTTCGAAAAGCAAAAAACAGAGCTCGAGACTCTCAAAGATAATGACGAGACAGATTCTGGGAGTGGCAGCGAATTTGAGGATCAACCCGGAGAAGATTTTAAGGATGCTGTCGATGTGAATGGTAAGAAACTACTTGATGGACAAGGCCACGGCATGGTCAAAGTCTGTGAAGATGGGGATGGAGATGATCCTGGGGCCGAGGATGAGTGTCGAGAGCTTCAAAGAATGATTAGGAGCATTAAAAGGGAGTCACCCGAGCCGCAAGTTACAGAACCACCTCAAGAACCTAGGCCTCAGGTTCTCAACAACCAATCACCGCCAACAGCGGCACCTGCTAGTACTGTCAAGGCAGAACCTGCCAGTGGATCTAAACAGCTCAAGATACCAACGGCATCGACAGCCAATACAACAGCCACGAACGGGTCCCGAGTTTCGCCCCCTCGAGGTTCAGCTCAGCCAGTCGAGTCGACAAGCAATCAGGCATGCTCTGGCGGAACTTGCTCCATGTGCTCTTACGACAATTCTGGTTTGTCACTTACATGTGCAATGTGTGCAAATGTATTGGATTCCTCAACAACAGGCTCGTGGCAGTGTTCAAGCGACGCGTGTAAAACTACACAGTATCGCAATGCTGGCGATTGTGGGGTCTGCGGGTTGTGTGGTCAAAGAAGAGCACAGGGTGTGTAAAATCGCAGTAAATCAAGCCCTACTTATTACGAGGTTACGAGGAAAGATTATATTTGATGACAGAACTACTGAGCAGTACCAGACATGACGACTCCTTTTGGCGACACCGAGATGCAAATACGTTGAAAGGTTTACGTAGTAACGCCGCAGCACAGTAGCAGATTGAAGTCCTTGATGGCAATAATGATAATGCTAGAGCAGTTCGCATGCAAGGACATGTATTGCTTGGCATTAGAGCATCGATGTTCTTGAATCAGACGTGGTGTAAGCGCCGAGTCTCTTGTGTGAAGAACAGGAACTGGGCAAGTCTGTCTTCCATGAAGCTCCAACAGCAAGTGACAAACAGAAAGCTTCAGCCATCTGTCTCCATCTATCAGCCTTCAAACGCACTAAGGACTACAGTCAAATGTTGAATATTGGACTTGTACATTTTGCTAATCTCCAGATTGGCTTCATAGACATGCAATGATGATTATATGCTTAACTACCGTATACGTTATGAAAGACGATCACAATAAGATCACTATCACGGTTTCCCAAAAGTGAGTCTATTTCTACTCTGTAGCACTTACAGTTGCAACTAATGTCATTTTGTTAAATTTTGGTGCATCAAGTTGCTTGCATGCAGTTCATCGAGTGAGAGGACTGGCTTGGAAAGATCTTCTCATTGCTTGTCTTGGAGCCTTGATGACTACACAGGATTCGCTTCCACGAGGGATCAGCGGAGTCCCTATTTACAAACGGTTAACCTCCATGTTGAACCTAACCTGCAAACACAAATTCTACCCTCCATATATCCTCCAAGTCCATGTCGGTAGTATGTTGCTACGTGTAGCTCGTTCCGAGAGGATCTGCAATTTGTGAGTGCTGTCACCCTCAGAGCAACACCCTCAAAGTCAAAGTCATACCAGTTTGACCTTTTTTTCTTCATCATATATTATGGAGGTTCCGATAGGAATATCGCGGTTCTCATGCCCGATCATTTGAGATGACCAAGGGCTGTGTCACAGGCGTGAGGAAACGGGAGGGTCTACATCGGTTAGTGACAACAGCCACTTACATCGTTGTACTCGTTCATGGGTTGCTCCGTGAGTTGTAAAATGACTCAAGAGCTACAAATGCGAATTATGGTGCTGAAATTAGTTGGAAAGGAGTGGTGTTTCTACGCAAGAGCGGTGGTCGACTGCAAATCGAGCATAATTCATGTTGTCAAGGGAACAAAAGATGAGGTGTATTACTCTTGGGGAGCGGGCCGATTGACCGGCGGCAGAGTTCAGGCCATATTCGATGCGAGTAATAGGCGAGGGAGGGCCGAAGACAAGGCGAGAAGAAGGACGAAATAAATCCACAGAGCGTGGGGAACAAGTTAAGATAAGGTGGGAGCGGAAACAATAGCGGTGAATAACAGAGTGGGGAGTACTGAAGATGAGTATGTAGAAAATTATGGGAAGATTAGAAGAATGGGCACAAACACTGTTTGAAGATGAAAGGTTGAGCTAGGTATGCTGTAAAGACAGGAGACAAAGAGGAGGGGATTTCGATTGAACGGCGAGAAAAGAGTGAGGAATGGGGACGAGACAAGAGATGGGTGAGGGAACAGCAGATTCCAGTAAGTGAAGCACATAATCATTCTGTTATGTAGTGTTTTCTGGCGAGGATATCCATTGGATGGCTCGAATCAGATCGACATGCTCACCAAGGTCCAGACCTTGGGCGATGTTATCCCCCACCCACCATTAGGACAGACCTACCATTGAGCTAGTGTGTATTACAGTGCAGCAAACGCATTGTTCGGCTGTGTGCTGGAAGCTGTGACATCGTGGATAACTTCCTAGCTTTGCATCCCCTCTTTGACGCTATCTATGCACCCACAGGTGAGCCGGGGTGGCTATGGCCGCCACTAAGTTCGCCAATCTCTTGGTGGTGTGATGGCCAAGACCCAACCTCGTCCCTCCAATTCCTGGTCTTGGATCGCAGACAATGCGATTCCGTACATGAAGTTTTTGCCTGTACTCCGTAGATGGCCGTTATCAATTCAACAAAGCCACAAAACTGCCACTCCAGACAGTCATATACCAGGGGCAACAGGTCATCCTCGATGAGTCTAAGCCAACTGATGGTTATTAATCAAGAGAAAAAGCGTGGTGACACTCAACACTGGCCAGGTAGTGTTGGGTGAGTAGCATCGAGCACATAATACACCAAAGAGGGTGTAAAGGTATTTAGGAATTCTGATCAGAAGCTCAAAAAGACAGACAGGCTGTCGATGTCGAAGCCAAGGACACCAATGCACCTCAGCGGCCGAGGATGCCGTGAGCCGGTCTCGGGAGCATGTGGGCAGACGCGGGGTAGCATTCTGGATCCATGATTGGCTATCTGGAGGTTTCCTTTAGACATTAAACAGCGGACCAGGGCCCCGTTACGCTGTTTTTAGTTTCGAGGTAGTGAACTTAACCGTGCGTGTTTAGTCGGAGTTCAGACCTTCTGAATAACGTGGCATTTGGGGAAATCCAAAGGCTAACAGTCGCCGTCTATCGATTCCCAGTGGAAGAAATGGCCATGAAGGCTAGAAAGACAAGATGGACGGCAGACACAAGCATATGGAATGTTTCTAAAAAAGTAACACGATGGGCTGTCTACGCTCCATTGTACTGTAAACAGCGACAGGCATACCTACTTGGTACTAACATGGTCCCAAAATGCAAACGAGTTGAGAAGGTTGCTGCAAGCATTGCCAATGAATGCCGGAATATGGATATGGCATGGTGATGACGACTCTGCCACCCACCGTGTGCCATCGCTTCATAGCGCCCAATTCCCCGAGCGATGCTGATCACTGTTGAAGCTTGAGATAACACTAGACAGGAGCATCACTTGATCTGAGATGCTCGATGCTAAAAGCATGGACCAGGCCGTGTGTGATGCAAGGTTTTGACAAGAGTCATGTCAAGGGGGAAATTGAGGTGTGATGGGCTGCCAACAGCTGAAATGGGATTGGACATGAACTCGGGATCGCAAAGGTGGTCCATGAGTCAAACTGTCAACATGTTCAAGAGTTCTGGGCGGGGGGCCTTGCAAGCTGATGAAGATTATGGTGTTTCGTATGCACATCACAGTTACGTCGTAGGTATCTTATCATCACATTCAATCCCCCCTCCCACCACTCTTTACTGATGGCGTTGCTGTGCTAGCAGTAAGCATACGGGCTTGTCTGATGACAAAGAGGCTAGCAACGCCCAAGAGTTTCGCTTGCTGGCCTGTCACAATATTTCTGGACACCATGCCTAGTGGGTGTCAGAAGAAATGACCCCACTCACCAAAACCTCACTAAAATCGCTATTATTTTAAAAAGCTATATA
>JAAOAK010000720.1:0-16261 GCA_013396175.1 Fusarium denticulatum
CCTCCCCTCCCCTCCGTAATATCGAAAATATCCCGTAAATCATCCCCCGCCTCATCAGTAATCTTCGTAAAACTCCTCGTCAACTTGGCCAACTCGTCCGCAAACGGGAGACTCTGCCCACCGTAGGCATCAGGCGCATCATCCTTGAGATCAAATGGACTTCGAGACGAGGAATCTTTATCTTTGTTGAAGAGCGATCGGAAAGCGTCGACGACTTTATCTTCGAGGCTGTCGATGGTCTTTTGCTGAAAGGTCTCGAGCTCGGAGGTGATGCGGGGTTGGATCTGGGGCGCGAGGGAGTCGACGTATTCGTCTACTTTTTTGAAGAGGACTTCTGGGACGCCGCGGGAGGACATTTTGGAAGAAGTAGAGTTGGTGTTGAAGATGAAAAGGAAGCTAAGGTTAAGGTTGAGGGTAGAGTTAGTTAGTTAGTGAGGGGACCTGAAGCTGAGGGGAGCTGGGCTGAGCTGGCAGAGCTGAGTTGGCATGTGACGTCAGCTGTTGTGATCCACTCACTTTCATGCAGTTGAATCAATCAGTGTAAGTCAATAAATCTCTATATAAACAATAATAATAGAAGTGAAGTGAAGTTATTCTATATATATCCCAATCAATTGAGCATTCAATTACACTCAAACGAATCGTCCCTTTCTCTCAACCTTCATAGCCTTAGGCTTCTTCCCCTGCGGCTCAACAACAACCCAATCCTTAACCTTGGCCTCACCCACCGCCAACGCCATCAACTGCTCATCCGTACAGCTCAACGGCGCATCCCTAACAAAGCACGTATTCACCGGCGACTCAGGAACCTTGTTCATCACACCCCTCACACTCTTCCGTCCCTTGGTCTTGTATCCCGCATGCTTCCTCAGATCAACCTCTCCAGTCGCCAAATCCCGTCGCGACATGACTCTGTTAAAGATCACAGACAGCGCCTCGGGTTGATAACCTGCTACACCGTGTCCTGACTCGAATATTCGTGAGAATGACATGTTGCCGTGCTCGCGGACGAAACCAGCTGTGTAGGAGCAGTTCGTCTTGATTGGGGTGTATCCAGCGGAGCGGAACTCAGAAGCAGAGGGGAAGTTTAGTGAGAGACTTATGTTTTCACCACCGTACCCTTCAATAATCAGCAATCACTCGTAATCAACTTCTGGGAGAACTTACAAGGACAGCGATAGTCGCGATCAGCGTAGATCAGCGCAACGTTGACACCCCGCTCAATAACCCTCTCTACAGCATGAAGACTCCCAATCATAATATCTCCCGTCTGGCCCAACCACACTTTACCAATATTGTTGACACCAGTGGTGAAGTTAAGCGGAACACCGAGATCGCGCTGGACCCATGGTTGGTTGAAGAAGTTCTCGATGTAAGGCTTTGGGAAGAGCGTGGTGTTGGAGTGCGTAATGTCAAAAGGCGATCGCTGCTTCAAATCAGTATGTGTCATAGCAAACGATGGAGGGTTGGAGGGCATACATCAGAGGTAGCCTGGTAAGTCCCCTGAATCCCAAAGAAGCACAGATTCGTCGCCGCAAGACAAGCTTCATTAACAGTCTCGTTATTCCCAAACCTCTCAGGATCGCCCTCCGCCACGAGAGCGCGACACTTATCTGTCAACGCATAACAGCCCGTCTCCGGTTCTTCAATCTTCTCGAGCATACCCTTGTACGTCTTATCATCAAAGAATTGAAGACCGTAGTTATTATGGTGGCCGTACTCAGCGTACCCCTTTGCCATAGCTCGTGCGTCGATGCCAGGTTCTTGAAGACCTAGAGTCGCAAGGTTAAGAATCGTAGCGTTTTCGAATGTCGGTTTGGAGTTAGCGATAAGGGTGTTTTGATCTTGGAAGTAGGAGAAGTAGTTGGGGCCGTAGAAACCGCCGTACTGGAGATGTTAGCAGAAGAACCTTGAGTTGAGAAGGGGACTTACAGATGATGTCCAAAGGGATATCTCAGCATTCTCAGTCTGCCACCCCGGAAACCTAGACCAGCATCAGCCGTGCATCAAACAACTCTCCAGGCGGTACATACTCATTGAACCAAACCTGCGCAAAGGCCCACATCGTCCTAGCACCGCTCATCGTCGTCTTCGGCACAGTCTCCAACTCCCCCGAGTCAAAAGTCGCCTGCAAAAACGTCCCATTCGTCTCCGGCACCTTCTCCCCCTTCACCGGCGTAAACGTCTGCGTGAGGGTATCAAACGTTCCATTCACTAGATCCACGTACGAAAAGCCTGTTCCCAAAGGCTGGTCGATGTATAGCATGTTGACGTGCTTGTTCCATGATATTTCATTTAGGGTCGTAGAGTTCGAGTCGGGGTTTACGGAGCAGGGGAAGCCGTTTGTGTTGTCAAAGGAGGATGAGCCGGGACCGCCGCCTATGTAGATTGATGTTGGGGCTGTGGAGGGATTGTTTCGAGCCTCTGTGGTCCATCAGCATACCAAATCATATCGCATTGAGTAGAGCATCGTACCGAAGTACCAGAAGAAGAGATGAGCTCTCTGCTTCTCATCCCAATGCTGAAAGTCAGGTAGTAAACTCTTCGGAAGCGAGACATAACCGCTGTAAGCATTGACACCCTCAGTAGTCTCACAAACAGAAGTCTGTTTAATTATTAGTCACTCCACCGTTTGAGAGGCTTGAAGTTTTACCTTCTTGTACGAAATCTCAGCGCCATTGAATAATTTGGACGACACGACTTCTAGACCCTTTGGCGCAGCCACCCACTCTTGAGCCGCCACCAACGACACAAACGCCAAACCAAGATTCTTCGAAAGCCTCATTGCGAACTAATAAGAATAGAAGAGTGTATGAGATGAATTGATACTCCTCCTCTTTCCCAGCGTCAAACTCATGCTCTTATATCCTCAATCCCAGAACATTGATCAATACTTCATCTCGCCAATCACTCATCATCAAAGAGGCTCAGACTCCATGAAACATATCACGACCCTGCTTCACTGCTCTCAATTAAGTATACCACAACCATGTTTGGCGACCGGACCAATCACTACACAGCATCTGACAGAAGGAAGAGAACAATATAATGCACTGACGACTCTGCGACCCACTGCTTCATTCTCATTTAGGAGTGTTTGCTTACGGCCAGGGCATTGCCTGTAAGGCTGAACAAAGGATGGAGTTGTTTGTTGGCGAGCCGGCCAATCAAGGAGCCTTGTTTAGCTGACGGTGCGTGGCTTGGATGCTCGCCAAACAATTTCTCCGGAATGAGGAATGGATATTCGATCTTGGGTACGAAAAGAGACTCAATGGAAGTTTATCGTCATGTTGGAATAAGTTAAATTTAGATATCACTTTGTATTGACCGCTTCAATCTCACGTCATGGATGTAAATAACAATAAGTCATTCACGATCCATCTCTCAAACCTCTGGCCCTTTCTCCTTACAGTCAATCACACATTCACATCACAGCATGGGATAAAAGTCAGAGGTGCAAATGATTCTCTTGAGCTGTACCTGCATTGCATTCTGGCAGCTTTGTAGTGTATAGTATAATTTATATCTGTTCTGACCCAACTCCTTTCCTCCCTTCCAAACACAATCCTTTGCATTGCATTCCGTTCATCGGAAAGCAAACTTTTTTGATTCCATTCCCAGTTGTCTTGTCCATTCGCCATTATACAGTCTTCGCATTCAATCAAGTCATCGTTTAGGCATGCGCCTCGGAGACATTCGTGACACGCGTAAAACCAGGCTTCGCTCAACTATTCGCAGACGTAAAGAAGAAACACAATGGTCTGTCACGTCACACGCAGAACCCGCATTAAAGCATGTCTCTGTCCGTTCAACGGCGAGAAGCAGGCACTGGGGTTGAGCGGTGACGATGGCCAGAAAGTTCCGATTAAAAACATGAGTAAAACAGAAGCGGGTGATATTCCGCGAGAGCAAACGAGGAAATCAGGACTCGCAGGTAAACATGGCTCCCAAACTCCGATGCGGATGCCCGGCTTGCCATGCCAGGCTAGCACAAGTCCAATACCGTAACGCCAAACAATTGTGGCCGTCAGCCGTGAAAGCATTCCCAGTGACTGTATGTCAAAGGGCTGTGCTGTTTCGGATCAAACAGCCGGGGTAGAGTAGTGATGTTGGGCGACAAACATAACGTTGTCTTGTCCCATCAGTGTTAAAGGGTTATTAGATATCAAGATAGTAATGCAATCTTGGGTTGCTCTTGATGTTGTGTTGCTGGTGGATGTTAACAGTCCAACCTCGTTCCACGGTCGCCGTTGCGATTCTATCCTCGGATCGCCGTAGCAGCATGTCCATCAGACCAGGGAAACCGATCCATCATCTGTTGCTGGACATGGTACGACAGATCGTTGGATGGTGTGGCATCAAACGACACGAAGGCGGGTGAGGCCGACCTAGCCGTGGCTGAAGGTCTCGGTGAAGGCGAAGTACTGTTGGCACGAAACGCATCCTTTGGTGTTGAGGCACCCGAAGGAGGGCTCATGGCGCCGTGCAGCTGAAGGGTATGGTGAGCTGCGGGTCCGGCGTGATGGGCATTTCCGTTCGGGCTTCCAAGTGAGGTGGTGTAGCTGCGGCGATGGTGATTTCCGCCGGCAGCACCGTCGAAGCGGGCACCGCTGAGTGTACCGTCCTTCATGTTAGGACTCGACTGTTTTGATCCAAACTGCAACACGAACAACTGTTAGTAACCGACTCTTTCATTTTGCTTCTGTGTCGCCGTGCCATCCCGTAGGCCTTGGAGACTGATGCTGAGTTTCTGGTGGATCAGGGATGGGCGACGGGCACCAGAAGCGATGGGTGAAGCAGGGCGGACTTCGGGGGCACGTACAAAGCAGTACTTGTTGACCAACTCTTCATATGAAGAGCTGGAGATGGTCGAGTTGGGAGAGGTAGCTCCGGTGGTAGACTGGCTCTTAGCGTTGGTGGCAGGCTCAGGGACAGTGAGGGTGGGCTTGGGAGTCCGGACGTTGGCCTTCATGTAAAGTCCATCCTTCTCCTGAGAGGCCTCCTTGTCCTTCGCGGCCTGGACAGCAGCACTCAAAGAAGCACCAAAGTCATAACGGTTGGAGAAGGCAAGTCCGCTAGGCGAGCCGAAATCCTTGGAGAGGTTATCGCTAGCAAGGTTGCCAGCCGATTTGGACTTGAGACGAAGACCGCCGGTGCTGTTCTCAGACTCGCCGAGATACTCGTGGATTGGTTGGTCAAAGTTGAGCTTAGCATCGTCACTAAAGTCACCAAAGCCAGCAGGCATCGACTTGGGTCGGGGGACATTGGCGCTGCTGGTGCGTCGGCTACTCCGGGGCAGGCCATTAGCGGGTCGGGAAGAAGCGCCCTGGAAGTTGTTCTTCCCGTTCATGGGCAGATGCTTCTTTCGGAAGTCGACCTGGAAGTTAGAGCTGCTGTTGTTGTCCCAGTACTCCTGTCCGTTGACGGTATAGCGGATGCAGAGGAAGAGTGTCTTTGACTCGAGGTTGGCCGTGTCAGCGAGCTTGATGGAAAAGGTAAAGCGATCATGACCCAGCGGCGTTTCCCGGGGGCGAATTTCGTGGCTGTAGTCAGCGGCAACCTCCGAGGTGGTCTTCCAGTAATCCAGAGTGAAACGGCAGGTAACGGCCTTGGAGAAGGCGATGTTGGCGACAGCAACAGATCCCAGGAGGGACTTCTGGTCGGCTGAGAGCCAAACCTTTTCCAGTCTAACGGGCGACGACTTACGTGCAGCTGAGTCGTGAGGGAAGTTTGTGGTGAGGATCTCCCACTCAAAAGGAGGGGTGCGGGCAGTCTGCTTGCCATTGCCAGGGAAGGGATACTCGGTATCACTCTCGTAGCTGTCAATTGGCGAAGATCCAGCACTCACAGCCAGAGGTCGGTCCACTTGCAAGAAGTGTCGGACGTGCTCGAGGTGTGAATCAAAGTGAACAGCCTTGGAGAAGATGGGGGTACCGGGCATGCTTGAGGGGCGTCGTCGGGAAGAAGGACGGAGGGCAGGTCGGACTAGCTCACCAGACTTCTTTCGCACCATCTGAGGCTTCTTGAGCAGGTCCTCGTCAGATTCCTCCTCTGATACTGATATCGAGTTGTCGTCTGACTTGGGGAGGCCAGCGTTTGGCTCAGTGGCTGATCGAACATGTCCCATCTTACGGCCCTTTGCGAGGTCGCCTAGCGCGCTTGTGCTGAAGCTGAGATGTACACCATCTTTGCGGCGGAGCTGGAGATGTTCTGTGCTGTCTTGGTGCTGCAATTGTGATCGTGGGGGAGATGATGAACGTTGCATAGGGATCTGGCTAACAGCGTCCCGCAGAGCCTTGTCAAGCTTTCGACCTCGAATTTGTGGTTCTTGCTCCTCGTCGTCGCTACCGGAGGAAGCAGAATCAGGTGGCGAGATGATGGCACCCATGGGCATTGTGCGTTCGTCTGTGACGGGTGGTGGTGATTGTCTCACGCTTGAAGGAACAGCTGTGCCCATGCTCTTGAGATCCTCCGATGTTCCCTGCGGTGTCAGCGTCCCTGTCGATCCATCGCTGAGGGCTGAAGCTGAAGGTGTTCGTCGATGCTTTGTAAGATACGAAGCGGATCGCGGCAGACTAGGTCTCGGACTCGATTGTAGCGACGACCGCCGACTCGCTACGGGCGATGCGGAGGCTGACGAAGCGGGAGATCGATGTGAGGGTGGCGTATAAGGCATTCCCAAGGTGGGTTGTGTTGTGATTAGAGGGAGAAGAAGGGGGGAGGAGAGGAGGAGGTTATTCCGTGGAAGCCGTTTGCCAGGAACTTCGCTTCACCACGTGGAGGATAAAGTAAAAGAAGTAACCCAGGTAAATAATGAGGTTTTCGAGATGAGAAGCTCTCTTCTCGTGATGAGAGAGATTCAAGGGCAGTTGCGCAGAGAAATGGTTTTTCTTTTCTCCTAGCGTATGCGATGAAGATCAAGGCAGGCGCCGAAGGTGATCGAGATCAGGTCTAATAATGGGGAAGGCACTGATTAGCATGGTTAAGAAACAAGGAACTTTTGTGGCGATGCATAATTAGACGAAAAACGTGGGATAAAGAGATAAGAGCTGATGGGGGACAATTAATGGCAAAAAGGTTTTCACAAGCTGTTAACCAAAAGTAAAAAATAAAGAATGACGATTGTTTTTAATTGTTTGACGATTGTTGCGATGGAAGACAATAAGAGGACGAGCGAAACAATAGGACGGTGCTGTTGTGCTGAGGACCAGGTGCATCCACAGGGAGTACAGTGAGTGCAGTGATGGTGGTTTCAGTGGGCGGGCGATAAGGTGCAGTGCACTACTTACACGATGAAATTGATCAATGCGCACCCCAACAAAAAATAAGCAGGCAAACTGATACGACTCGAGAAAAACAAATGCTCTGGCAGTATTCCAGCAACAGAGCAGATGGAATTCCACGAAAGGTACAGTTCGGCAATTGACGGTGGTTGGGTTGATGGGTATCACAGCGAAGTGATACAGCAGATGGAGAATCCGTTGAACGTGAGCGAGAAGAGTCGTCGTCGGATTAGGAGGCTCGTCGAGATGATGATGATGGCGATGAGGACGATGGCGGCATGAAACAAGAAACCAACAAAGACATAAATCAATCAATGACCAAACAGTGAAAACAAAATACAATGAAAAAGAGGCTGCTGATATCAAAGACTTGGAGGAGGAGAAAGTCTGTTGAAGTAAAGTCAGTCAGTCAGTCGGTGGTCATAAACTCGTCGACAGCAATCAGAGCTGGTGGAGATGCTGAAAGGAATCGAGGATAAGAGCGCTGCGGGGAGCAGGTGGTTTTGAGTCTTGCGCTGCAGGCGAATTGAACCAAAGTGAACACCCCCAAGACCAAGACCAGACAGAGCCAAGCCCACCCAGGTCCCAATTAAAAAACCAAGGTACAAAACTCTTTCCTACGCTGCCTTGGAGAGGTGTGAGGGCAGCACCGGGCCCGGCCTGAGCGGCATGGGACTAAGAGGCTAGCGAGCTACAAGGTTGAGAGCCGCGTAGGCATGGGCCGTCTGGTGGTGGTTGTGGTTTGGTTTCTTTGGGATGGTGGTGGGTGTTAATGGGCAGGGATGAGCAGTGGGCAGGATTTGAGTTGCAGGCCAGGGGTGGGCTAACGAGGTTTTGGTTGGGATGGGAAGAGCTACAGATGGGATGGGGGATGGGTTAGGGAGTGGATGGTAGGGTTTATTGATAGAGGGAGGGGGTGGCATCATGTTCTGACTGACTGTCTGTCTGTCTGGCTGTTGTGCACTTACGAGATATCTGTTCTGTTACAGTAATCTTATCCGTACTCTTCTTGTGCCTCCTGTTGTATGTTTGACGTTGTATTATTGATTCTGTGTAGTATCCAATAGATAGACTCTCTCCATGCGGTGGAGTTCAAGTCGGGGACGACCACAATTCTGTGCTGTGCGTTCTCTGGGGGGTGGGATCGATGTGGATAGAACTCGAGTTCGAGTATGGAGTAGTGGAGAGGAGGAGGAGGATGGATGGTTTGATGAAATGAAGCTACAGTTCAATTCGAGAGGACGAGGCTTTTGATATTCCCTCAAAATGCGTGAATTGAAGTAATCCCCAAGATTATCAGAGGCGGCGGGGGGCAAAAAAAAAAAACAGGACCCCCAACCAAGCCAGATCAAGACTTGGTGTTGTGGATTTTTTGTGTGTGTAGATTCGCGGTGGTGTTTTTCGAGTTGGGATGGCGGAGATTGGCGTCTGCCGATTTGCTGAAGATTTACAACTGGGCTTGACGGACGGGCGATAATATAAGAAAATAGAAAAAAAGCAAGGCTAATAAGGAAATAGAAAAAGATTGGCGATTTTGATAATCAGTGTGTTGGTTTTTTGTCTTATGTATGTACGTTTGTAGATGAATGATGTTACCGGATGCTGATGGTTACCGGATGTGTAAGGATGCTTTGCAGGAAAACGTCAGATGGCGGCGGGACAAAGGAGAGAGGCGAAACCTGAGCGTGGGATGAGATGGGATGGGAAATATCGGCAAT
Source organism: Fusarium denticulatum (assembly GCA_013396175.1). Taxonomy (NCBI): domain Eukaryota; kingdom Fungi; phylum Ascomycota; class Sordariomycetes; order Hypocreales; family Nectriaceae; genus Fusarium; species Fusarium denticulatum. The sequence continues at coordinate 9,002 of JAAOAK010000720.1, forward strand.
TGAGATGCAGAAGCCGATGAAAGCATATGACAGACAAGACAGACAATGAAAATGAGATGATATGATATGAGGTTTGTGGTGAGAAATGATTTGCACTGAACCTGATTGAAGAGAGAGTGGATATGATCTGAGCAAGGCAGTTTCGGTAGCGCAGATAGGTATCGTATCAAAATGCGAATCGACAGATAAAAAAAAACCGAAACTGCTAGGATGGCGACAGACGAGGCGGAGATCCAATGCTACCGCTACCGGGGCATGGGTATCAAGTTAACGTTAGCAGATGGGGGGTCTGGTGCTCTCTCTTGGTTTGGGCCAGCTTCTGTTTGAGGATGCGCCGGAGGGTTTTTAGTGCATGGAGTAGCGAGTGAGTGGTGTTATGAATGGCTGAATAATTGAAAGCAAAATAGAGAAAACGGTCAAAAAGAGAGTTAGTTGTAAGCAGCAGTAAGAAAAAAATGAATGAATGTATGAATGAACGGATGGCTTTTTTGGCACAGCAATGATTTACAATGTTGAGTAACTGAAAACAGAAAAGAAAAAAGGAAAAAGGAAATGGGGAAAGTCAAGTCTATACAAATTCACAGAGACAATTGTTGGTCGTCATGGTGAGGATTCAGAAATACAGTAGTGAACCCAGAAACTCAAACAGAAACAGAAACAGACCACTTCTCCCCAAAGTTGCTCCCATGGCCGTGTCAGATCATCGAATGAGAGGTCTCCGTGGCGCACGCCAAGTGAACTGAGCATTCTTGGGACGAGGTGGGGAAGCCAGAAATGTCTCTGAAAGGAGCCCGTGTTGCATCCCAGCTAAACATCCCAAGCTGACCTGACCTGACCTGCTTCAGTGATAGACTTGGATAAAAGATGATATCAGCACGATGACGATAGAGCACGGTCTGGAGAAATGAAGCAACGTGGGGAACAGAAACAGCTCTGGACCAGAGAATTAATAATGTGGACTGAACATAAAAAAAGTGTCAAAGCTATCAACTGAGAGGTGGAGTCGCCAGTCGGTGACACACAGTGAGCCTAGAGCTAGAGCTTCAGCTTCCCACGCCTTTCCCCAATTGCTTGCGTGCGTGCCTCACGATCCAAAATACCTATTCCCTGAAGCCCCCCATGTCTTCCTCCGTATCGTCCGCTCCGTGTCATCCGGACGCGCCGGTCAGGACAATGAATCAGGGCACGACTGTGTCAACTACCATTGCAGGAGCGTTAGCTCTCGGTAGATGGGTTTAACAGAAAATCGTCAATCTCGATGGTTCAATACGACATGGACAATCCTTCAAACAAATAAAAGCTTCACCGACATTATGAGGCTTCCGTGTATGTGACTATGCGCCATACGGGTGAGTTCCATGGCTTGCACCGCAGCCTTGAGTCTGAGCCTGTATCACTTGAAATTCTGTGTGTTATTTCCAAGGCAGAGCCCCTTGTTGAACCGGAGCACGCACGGGGCAGAGCCTGTAGCACGGTAGCGAGGGCATTGATTCGAAGCTTCTTTCGGGTGCAGTACCATTGGAAATTCCGTGCATATTAAAGCAAGAAAAAGAACAAGCCAAGCAATTCGCTTACGAGGATTTTCATTTGATAGGGGGGAGCACAACGTCCGTCCGCCAGGTCAACAAACGCAGTGCATGGTAACTCGTGACATCTTTGTCGTCAATGACGTATGTCGTCACAGAAACCACGCGCTCATTCTTTCATTGTCTCACCACACACTCTTTTTTCTTTTCTTTTTCCTTCTCTTTTTCTGTCCTGGAAACAAATGAAATGCTCCCAACCAACACATACACATACACACACACAGAATCTCGAGATAGTCTCAGCCGGGAGCCTCCCCCAGACTTTTCCGGTGCAACTGCAACACTGGTCCTGGGCCAATTACTAAGATCTACAAAACAGGACCTGAAGCTCCATAGCATGCCATTTGCCCAGATGCTGATCCATGTCAACAAACCATGACCATGCCGTGATACAGTATCATCCGTGCCCATACCCGCTGTTATTTTCAGTGGGCGACGGACAAACCCCAGGTCCAAACGTCTCACGATGCTTGTCGCCCACCGATCCCCCCAAATGAAAGCGTGTGAAGTTCAAGTTCAAAGGGCGGGAAAATCGAATCTCCAAGACAAAGAAAGCAAAAAAGCAAAAGCCCAACGCTCGTGGCTGACACACTTGGAGAGCCTCCAGATTGTTCGTTCGCGTATGTGGGTCTCAGCCATAAAAAGCTAGAGCCTCTTCTTCTTTTTTTTCTGGCACTCTCCAAGATGAAGCTCTGAACACGGTCATGTCTCTTCACCCAGACAACTGAGCGCATGACTCAGGTTGTCACGAACAAGTCTAAAGAAGCAGCCTCGAAGTCAAAGAGTCAAGACCGCTTCTTTCCCGCTTCAATAGTCTCTGGACGATGGCGGCTGTCTTTTGCAATGCAGATTACACCATCCCCAGACGAGACTACACCCGACATGCACGGCTTAGTCAATAGCGACTAGCATGTCAAAGCTTCCTGTCATGATTTGACAGAAACACACAGAGGGCGGAAGACAGCCTCGCACTGGTATTGGCTGCACGAGTTTTTAGTTTTTTTTTCTCTCTCCCTATTTCTCCACGGAGCTGATGCTGTACTGTAAAACATATTTGTCTGGCGCTTTGGGCGGGATACACATATGGAAGAGAGATCCCCCACGTACTACGCACAGTAGTGTTGAGCTTGTTTATCCTGCCGTTACGAAAAAACTGAACTGAGCGAGATTAAAAAGAGTCAAATCCCAGATCGAGGCTCCAAGGGCGAAGCGAGGACATGGATAAGACCTGCACTGAAGGGGTATAGCGTTTCGAGATTACATCCGAGACCAAGAGAGATAACGGGCCATGCACAGACCAGATCGCCCACTCACACTTCTCAGCCTCTCCTTGGGATGCTATTTCTGTATTGGTCCAGAAAATTTTCAACGCCTCCAGGGTTGTATCCAAAAGCCTCCAATTGCTCCCCGTTATCAGCTTCAAATTTCACTTCCCGAGTCCAGTCCAAATCGTTCCCGCCCATACTGACTAACAGACCGGTCGGTAGGTGGAGACAATTCCACTCACATCTTTTCTAATAAATATCCTCAAATGCCTCAAATACAGCCGAATCTAACGGCAACTAAGGCAACCCGTCTATTTCCCCCAAGAAGCTTGTCTTATTCTGACTGTTAATGGAATGACTGTAGGGTGAGAGAGTGATTGACAACGCTAGGGCCATATCGAGAGGACGCTAGACCCAACAGTGGGAAACGCCCCCAGAAGCTAAAATCATGGTGTTTTTTGTGATTCGTTTGTCTTAACAGTTCTGGGTAGGTTGTTGGGTACGCGAGCGTTAGCGATCTCACCGTGGCTTGCATCTTCACATGTCAATGTGCGCAACCGCTCATCGATGCTATCCCCATCAGTCACTTTACACACAAAGGACCCTGATCCCCAACCAACCATAAAGTACCCTGCAATGATGCGATGCCCACCATTTGGAACTCAAGGCGGTTACTGTTACAGTTTAAACGAAAGCTGACAGTCGCATCGCCACCGATTATGCTCTGCAACCACCGTTCACATCCCCCCAACAAGTAAAAGAAAGGGTCAGGCAATAAAAGCGCAACAACACCAAGAGTTTTCATCGCCACCCATTAGTCACATACTACCACCAACAAGTAAATAGCTTCTTCCACTTCCGTCCTGTCGCATCCCCCAACTTACAGTATTTGCCTCAACCTTTACCATTATGTTTCTGCCTTATTTCACCGGGGATCCATTCTCAATGCACACCAACTTCGAACGGCAAATGCAATGTCGCACTCAGCGCATCGCCCGTAACGTACGGTTTTGCAAGAAACTGCAGGACGACCGTTTCTGTTTTACGAGATGTGATGATGATCCTTAAGACGGGGCTACGTTTCCCAGAGCGTCTATTTTGGAAACATGCCGAATATGCAATAAGCCATGTTTGTTCAATTCACCTGTTTATGACTGATCTGATCTGCTTTTCAACATACCCTTGTCGTATGATAATGCGCGGGAGAGCGACAAGATGCGCAGCCAGATCATCAAGGATGATGGGCGACGATAATCAGACCGGAACAAGCTATTACAATATCTTGTGTAACTCACGCCAGAGCCTCTATTCATCACGTAACATACGCTCCGATGTCGCTCTGGTCTTCTCACTCTGATGCCATCCAACCGCTGTAGTGACATTGACACAACCTCCAACAGCGCGATGACTATCAGTCTATCACACCGATAAAAGCACAGATAGCCCAACATACCTCAAAGCAGATCCTTATCAGCACTCGCACTCACTATCAATTGGCCTGGCTCCTGCGCCCCACGAATGCAATGAAGACATCTCCTGCGTGTGTTCTCGCACGCCACACCCAGTAGCAATGTAGCAGGGGTGGGTGTCAGCGTGCGCACACTGCATCTCGATGTGTGAGCGAAACGGCGAGGATCTCTGTGGCTTGATTGGCTTTTTGGCAGCAGCGGTTCGCAGGGAGTTTCGCTAAGCATGCAAGAGTGGGCGCCATCCTTGGAGTTTGGACAGGGAATTGAAGGCAGGGATGAGCATTGACCAGCGCGACATTCAACTTTGGTGGGACTGAAGCTGCAGACCGAGATTGAATGGAGTTTGGAGTTGGAGTCGATGAGGCCAGGGTGAGGGATGGACTTTGATCTAACGTGACAGAAATACTCACACAGCTTTACAATGAAATATGCACAGTGGATGATCGACTTATTCCTCCACCCAGCTCCAAGGTCTCGCCTTTTTAGACCCCAACATGCTCTGAAGCTCAATATCAATCGCATCGTATTCAGTGACCCACACTAGACGCGCACGGTCTTCAAGGCGATGATTTACAGTGAATGTCATTAATGGCATGATAGCAAGACACTCCAGTAACATTATGGCCTGGCGCCTCTGACCATGATGGCTTCCAGAGGCGTCTTCAGTCCAGCCAACAATTGCCCTCTGATCCCAAGGGTCTCCCGTGAATCGAAGATCAATTACCGTCTCAGTATAATATAAAAAATCTTCAACACTTGTTCGCCACCTATGTTGTTGTGCATTGCACCCAATGAATCTAGACGCCTGCCGCTGTCCCCCAGGAAGCAGATATACGAGCACCACTGCCTATACTGCTATTAATTGTCTCGTCTATAAGAACTAAACTGAATATGCAACTATCTCCAGCCCCTCGGGTATCAGAACATCATCCGCCGGGCGGTTAGGTGGGGTCAAGGGTTCTCTTGGTCTGAGTTCATGGTGTTAACAGGACCCACGGGCCAAGAAAGCACAACATCAATGGTATGATAATCTGATTGAGGGTATACCAAGTAAAAACCTTCATCTCATCATGCCATGCCGCGGCCGTCCTTCCTCTTGGTGTTTTGCATGATAGCCAAGCCTCATGGGTCACAACCGCTCATCTTCAACACTTCTGAGGGGATCTTCAAAGGGGTCCAGCCTCGAAATGATGTCTGCTACCCTGATCGTCCGGCCCATGATAATGCCAACCAAAAAGAGAGCTTGTGTGAGTGGATATACATATCTAGCATATGTACCAAAAACCATTCCCGTACATTACAGTGATCTTCGTTGCAGTTGTTTCTGTTTGTACGCCCTCACCCTCACGGCTGGGAATAAGAGAAGACCCTTTATGTGGCGATAAAAACAAGGCAGAGAGAGAAACGGGCAGGCAAAAAAGGACCCTTCATACATTACACCTACGTAGAGGAGAGAAATACTCCGGAGTAGAGAAAAAGGGTCTGTCCAAATTGAGTTTACTTTTGTCTCCGCTGCTCACCGACGTTTCCATGGGAGAATGACAGTCGCCTCAAATAGATACGCCATATACGCAGCCACATCCGCAATCAGAAGGATGAGACGAGAAGTGAAATGAGATATGCATCAGCTACATTACAACACATCTTGAGGAGAAGGGGGAGATGGATGATGAGAGGGCAGGTCTAACGATGATGACGCTGCGAGGCATGCTAATTGCGTGGTATTGCGTATGCTGTTGATGCGAGTCACCTCGTTTCTGAGAGTCATAACGCATATCTTGGCTTGCCGTCTTATCATTTGCTCCTCCTCCTCCGTACGTCTCGTTATCTGCCGAGCATCTGGGGAGATTTCGACGAGATGGAATTGGTCCAACACGAATGCGGGGAACGCTTTCGTGTTTCTTCTCCCTCTCTGTGATCTGCAACTCATTCTTGAAGCCCAATATAGAGTACATATCCCCAGACGCCGTTCGTCTCGTCTTATCGGTACGACTTGCGGAGTCTCACTGTCACTGTATAATTAGTGAAAGCAATTGGAGGAGATGGGCTTTTAGCTGCGATGTGCCCTTAAGCTTTACCGGATCTTCCGCCCCGGAGGCGCTACCTGTTCGGAGTGGGGTGATGCCGATTGAGCCCCCCCAGCTTACGGAGCACAGTGCCATTGAGCGAGATGCTAGGTAGCAACAAGAGATGCCTGCCGTGGTTTTCGTTTCACCAATATTGAATTGGTGATGGTTCATTCTTGGGACTCTTTTGCTCTTCGGGTGTCATCATCCAGAGACCTAACCTGCACGTCACCCTACTTTACAGGAGTTCTCTCACTTTCTGCGCGTCTCGACAAAACGAGCATCGTTTCTCCAACCCCGCGCGAACCCCCTCTTTACAAGCAAGCCATGGCATGTTATTGCTAACGCACTATCGATGACTTTACGTTGTAACCACATTTGGATGGAACAAGAAACGACTACTGTATGGTCATGTTACTTTACACATGATGTGCCATTGCCCTCTGTCTCCCTCTCTCTCGGCCGACACCAAGAACCCGATATCCACGTGATGGCATTTCCAAGACCTGATTTATCGGACGTTTCGGAACCTGATATGATGATATGGGAAAGTTTGCTCCCCCTGGTAAATTGCTTTTGCTTGGTATAGTCTCTCATCGTGATGCGACATGATCTGAGTATGACAGTTGCTTGATACTCAAAACATCGACTCATGGTGCGGGGAAGCTATTCATAGGCCGTACAAGTAGGTAGTTCATTCTAGACCAACTCAGCTGCCAAGAGTAATCCAGGGTCTTTATCAAGCATGATATCACTGATTTAGAAGTCGGTAACTTCTCAATTGGTCGCTATTCGAGCTCTGTCAGAATTAAACACTTCCATAGAGAGCTTCCTACATCAAGAGCTGTAACTGACTGCACACAAACGCTCCCCC
>JAAOAK010000733.1:0-13654 GCA_013396175.1 Fusarium denticulatum
AATAAATACTACATAAGAGGAAACTAAGCTCAATAGAATATAAGTATAAAAGGTAGAGAAAAGTAAGATATATAAAATAATCAAGCCAGATAAAATGTAAGTATAATTCCAATCTTCAACAGGAAGTATATTCCGAGTTGACTCTGGCTCAGACCTGACGCCAGTCACTATATTCCTTGCAGTTAACTCTGGCTGAGATTTGATGCCAATCACACTCTCTACCGGTATGGTGGGTTGCTCGGGCAGCGGCAGCGGCTCCTTGAGAAATCCAACTCTGCTCTTTACTGGCCTTGCCGGTTTTACCCCAACGCGACCCGTTTGAAACTCCAAGGGCGTAAGCAGGACACGTTGATTGGCATGCTCATGCTTTGAGTTGCTAAATCGGGTCTGGCACCTCCAGAGGTCTGCAAGAAATCGCCCTGGATGGGGGATCTTTGCCATTTCACCTTGTGGTAGAGTGACTATAAACTCTGGTTTCAAAACGTTACAAACAGCTACAGCCCAGTTATCATAGTACTGTAGATCATAATGCGTTGGGTCGTTTCGATGCTGATGTGGTGCCACCGCTATTACCTGTAGCGGTGTAGTGACTAGAATATTCTTAAAATGGGCTCCACGGGAATACGTTGTTGGCCGCACTGTATGCTAAGAGAAGATTAGACAAGACGGACTATAGCGTTTTTCTTGAGTGAATGCCCTACCTCGTATATGGTCCCCAGGATCGGTCGCTCAAAGATCTTATCACGTTCCATGTGATAAGGCGGATAAACCGAGACGCGGCCAACATAATCTATCGACTGCTTTGTTTCGAACAGGATACCTAGATCCCTGAAGAGCGTAAGGATATTAGGATCTACCCCAATCCACCTAGGGGGCCCCTCGATGATAACAACAATGTTGTGCCAAGGCGATGCAACCTGCTGTGCGAGTGCTTTAACAGAATGGGAAATGAAATTCCATTGAGTTTCGAAATCATCAGGCCACATGAAAGCATCTATTGGTATATAGAATGCGATCTTGATTTGTCTGGGTCGTTGGAAGCGGCTAGGCCGAAGAATGTCCTGAGAGGCGAATTCACGTCCCGGGAACGTCAATGCTGTGAAACGAGTCGTGGCAGGTTCAACGCTGAGCTCGTCAGCATACCACTCGGTAGCAAACCGGGTTCGTTCATCCTTTGGCATACCCAAATAAAAACTCAGACTAAATGCATCAAAGAGTTCTGAAGGTACTGTTGAAGGGGATGGGGGACGTTGCTCTGTCATGACTGCTGCTCGGCGTCGTCGTCTCAAACTGATGTCCTGCCATTCTCCCTCTACCCCCGTATAGTAGGTTTCCACGTTTGTGATGCATTCCCACACTGAAAGTCCGTCCTCTTCGGCAACCTGATACTCAGAATGATTCTTGGGAACATTGAAAAGCGCGAACTGCGCAGAAAAACCCGAATCTGAAAGGTGATCAGAGCCCTTACCTTCTTCCTCTTCAATGACGGGAGATGGGGCCCGTAAGCTAGAACTTTCCCAATCAATAGATGCTCCGTCTAAGGCGCTCTCCGTGTATGTCGTCATGTCTTCCAAAAAGCTCTGCAGGATATAGTCATCTTGATGTGATAGCCGTGCCTGGAGTTGACTGATCTCTTCTAGAATTTGAGCCGTACCATCCTTTATAGCTGATGTATCATTCCGGATCTCGGTTGTGTCGATTTTTATTGCTTTAGCCGTATGCCTGGACAAGTCAGCATATAAGGTTAGGTCTCCGAGGCCAGGAGCAGCCTCACAGCGCAAGCATATCAAGAGCCAATTCCAGAGCCGCTTTGTGAGCCTCTACATTTGACCGCAATTTCGCGACATCTCCTTGACCACTGATGGCCCACGCGGCCCTTGTCCTTAGTCGACTTTTGCAATATTTTGTAATACAGCCTTGCAACTCGAGGACGACTGAATGGCAGTTGGCCAAAATACCTGAAACGTGATATGCAAGAGTGTCAGGAAACGATCTATCCTCGTCAATCGCATCTTTAATGAGTTCAAGGACTGTTTGTAGGGAGAGAAGCTCTCGTGCTACTCGATCTAGGTCACTACGAGCTTCACGACAGGTTCGTACAAAGCTGTTGATGGATAAAGAAAGCGTGCCGATAGTCGAGATCAGACCGATACAGCCTGTGGTTATCGACAAAGGATCCATGTTTGATACGAGGTGTTTATTATCAATTTACTCAGAGCTATGAGATTCCTGAATGAGGGGTATTGGTATTAGTTTTCAGCTGACAAGGTTGCCATAACGTCTGATTGGATGTGGGCTGCCAGACGTGACGCACTAACCCATCTTAAGATACTTATCGAAGATAAGAGTTATAATCAGCAACCTGCGCTTCCTCCACGCAATTCAGCCGCCCTCTTGACCCACCAAAATTCATCTTAAGATTTTCATCTTACCATATCCATAATCTCATGAAACCTCCGTCTCAAGCTCGCTTCAGTACAACCAGCCACTCATCACACTCACACAAGGATCATTTTCTAGAACGCAATAGTCCTCGAATTTTGAGAATTTTCCATTCTTTTCGCTCATCCTCTCGGCTTTAAAGGAAATCTAAGCGCTGGATTCAAGCTTGATTTTTGATGACAGCAATTCATGAGAGACATGGCCATAAAGTCTAGGCAAAACTCTTGACCGGCTCCTGCTGGAAATTCCATCGTAGCTAAGATGGCCAAATGCGTGAGAGCGCAGATAAGAGTCTAGTTATGGTGCACTGTCTCTAACCTCTCCCCTGGGTTGCTAGCGGTGTCACTGAGGTCGTCCAATCAACAGCCGACTTTATGCAGGAAAACACGAACCCCGCTTTCGGGTTTCACTGGGCAAATTGTTCTAAACACATAGAGCAGCGCCATTTTCTTCTATTATGGAGAGTTCCATTCGAGATACCGGAATCTCTATTGTTTATGAGCCTGAAAACAGAACTTCAGTTGTAGAGTACGTTTATTCGCTCTCATGGCGCCTCCGGTTCTTTGTATTGACTGATCAGCATCCTCTTCGTACATGGCCTCGGTGGTCATCCTCGGAAAACATGGACGAGTTCCAAAAGGGCCCCCGTAACACCTGAGCTGTTATCAGCCTCTGAGTCCTTAAGGAAGAATCTAAGGAAGAATTCCCACAAGAGTGCCCTTGGCCGCGCTCTGAGCCAACTTCATCGAATGACTCGGAACACGGCAGCAGAAGCTAGGCCTGAGACATTGCACGACATCGATGCCGACCCTGCCCTGGTGTTTTGGCCTGTCGACCTTCTCTCTAGGGACTGCCCGGATTCACGCATTCTCGTTTTTGGGTATGATAGCAAGATAACCAAATACTCGACTGGCTCAGTCAGTGAGAATAGTGTGTTTTCACATGCCAAAGATCTTCTTTTTGCCCTTGGCCTGGAGAGGCCCCTTAATCGTCCTCTGATATGTGTAGCTCATAGCCTGGGGGGTATTATTTTCAAGGAGGTACGTCTTTTGGCAGGATTAAGTTGCAACTAATAATCTATCCTATAGATGCTTTCGAGAGCTTCATCCTCCACACGATATGAGCATCAAAACGTCCTTGAGTCGGTCGAGGCAGTTATCTTCCTTGGCACACCACACCGCGGTAGTGTAGACATTGCCGCTAAGGGGGAAGTTGCCCGGTCACTGCTCAGTGCCTTGGGAGTAGCCACGACTCCAGTTATTCTGGACTCCCTGGGCTTGAAGAACACAGATCTAGAGAGAGCACAGGAGGAGTTTTCCCGGCTTTGGCATACGAGTAACTTTCGTGTCAAGACTTTCCAGGAAGGACTCATCCTCCCGAAGTTGGGAAAGAAGGTTGTTCCTGAATACTCGTCTCTCATTGGAAATCATCAGGAACATGCCGAGACGCTGCAAGCTGATCATCTGGAGATGTGTCGGTACTCAGGGAAAGATGACCCAAACTATCGCAAAGTCGCTGGCGAGATCCTTTCTACCTACCTTTCGATTACGACATCCGACAGGCAAGAGTCAACTGGTCACTATAGTCCAGTACCGAGTGTTGGTGTATCTCAGCATGTGGGCGATGATTTCCACAGCCAAGCTAGTAAAGTATGTCTCCAGTCATTGTGGTTTCCAGCCATCAGTAGACGATACGAGACTTTGGGGAGCCCAGCTGAGCAGACATGCCATTGGCTTTTTGATGATGAAAACTTTCAGGATTGGCTTAGCGGACGAAATAAGGAAAGACATCAAGGACTTATCTGGATTAAAGGTAAACCAGGCTCTGGAAAGTCAATGCTGATGGGTGAAGCGTTCCGTCGAGCAACCCAAAGGCAAGAAAAAGCACCAGCCCCGTCTCAAACAGCGGCTTTCTTCTTCAACGGCAAAGGTGATGAGCTAGAGCACTCGGCTGTCGGCCTTTTTCGGTCTTTGATATATCAGCTTTGCTCCAAACATCCCCCTTTCCTATACTGTTTCCAGGATATTTGGAATACAAAGGTCAAGACTACATGCTTCACGGCCCCGGAACATATTGCTTGGCATGAAGCTGAACTCAAGACAGCATTTGAAAAGATGATGCTCCAGAAACGAAGCAGCAGAGTATTGATCTTCATCGATGCTTTAGATGAGTGCGATTCAAGTAGTGTGCGAAATCTAGCCTACTTCTGGCGGAAGATAACAAAGTCAGCTTTTGCTTCAGGAATCGATCTGAAAGTCTGTATATCGAGTCGGCATTCCCCCTCCGTCACTGTGAGTGACTGCCCGGAAGTCATCATGGAACAGCACAACAGTCTCGATATCTCGACACATATCAACCAGAGAATCGAGATTGGAATTGGCATCCAGAATGCACAATGGCAGGCTTTGGAAGAGAAGATTAGAGAAATGTCGGATGGCATGTTTCTCTGGGTAGACTTGGTGGTTGACGACTTACTTCGAAGCTGGGATGAAGGCAGGAGTCTCGAATACCTGGTCAAGAGAGTTGAAAACACCCCACAAGTTCTCGAGACTCTGTTCTCTGAGATGTTGTCAAATTTGACACCCGAAGGGAAGAACATCACTGTTAAACTATTCCAATGGGCTACGTTGTCCACAAAACCACTTCGTCTTCACGAGTGGCATCATATATTGGGGTTTATTAGGCACCCTACATCAAAGTCGCTTGCTGAGTGGCGGGCTTCAGATTACTTCACAGAGACCGATGAGCAGCTGGTGAAACAGATCAATACTCTTTCTCTAGGACTCATTGAGGTAACAGGAGCGATGGAGGTCCCGCCGCATGACTCGGGCTCCGACATATCGTCAGTGGGTGTAGACGCAGGATCCTTAACGCTCGAATACGGTGGTACTAGAATTGTACAGGTAATACATGAGTCAGTACGGGACTTCTTCTTGAGAGGCAATGGGTTCTCGGTACTGGACCCGAGTTTATCGACCCATGCTATTGGTACTGGACACTTGTCTATCATGGCCACTTGTCTGGACTATGTCAACATCGGTGAGCTCGATGCTTTGGTAGCAGCACGACAACGAGTTACCAGTCGCGAAAAGAGCCCAATATTTTCAACGAAGTCGAACAGTGACTGCTCTCTGTCTGTTTGCTCTCTGGGATATGAGGAACATCCCCCACAAGGCACAATCACTCTACCTCTACGTCGCAAGCGGATACGAGAAGATGATAGAAGACCAGAGCAAACCATATCAGATTTTCCGGGGTCATACCCATTCACGGCTGTACATCAATGGCTGGAAGAGAGCAGGAATTCGACTGCTGAGTCGGACTTACTGATCAAAGTCCCACAGGCTGCATACTCAGACGTCTCTGACACATTTTCCTCCCAGATTCTAGAGGACCATCCTGCGCTGCTCTCGTATGCTACGTTCGCATTGTTTGAACACGCTTGCCTAGCGGACATCGACGGGGCTGACATAACTCCAATTCTCGATCGTCTCAACGACGATTCAACATGGGCTCGTTGGAAATCTTTGAGAGAAGATGTACCGCAAGGAACAGAACTGCTTGATTTCTTGTGTGACTTGGGCCTTGTCTCATGGATCAGCGCTTTTCACGGTCGATTCAGCCGCGGTCAAAAGAGACAAAGGAGTTCTCCTCCATCAGAAATTAGCACTGGAAGACGCAGTCTGTCTTCAACTCATCAACCATCGGGAGATGAGAAACGTAGGAGTACTTTTCGTGGGCTGATTTCATTACCACAAGTTGAATCTCAAGAACACCCTCCTCCGATGAGTCCCCCGAAATGGCGAGGGGAGAGCCCCCAAAGTCTTAATCGCGTACCTAGAAGACGAGGCAGTGTCGCCAGCTTTGGTTCTGCTAGCAGCCACGATGGATACGGCCGACATTCCCCAAAATTCGAGTCTCCGAGGCCAGTTAATCCGAAACACTTCGGAGGGACAAAGGTTGCAGGATTCTTTATGTGTGAATGCTGTCCCAAGAAACCGAAAAAGTTTGATACGTTAGAAGAACTCAAGTAAGTCCCTTGATAATATAAGCTTCGCCTTTGTTAACAATAATAATAGTGCACATGAGGCTGAGAAGCAATACGAATGCTCATTTTGCGGAAACCGATTTAAGAACAAGAATGAGGCAGAGAGACATCAGAACTCGCTCCACATAAGACGTCAATCTTGGTCCTGTTCATACCTACTAGGATATGATAGCGCGTTTCAGGAGTCCAGTCAGCGACCCGAAAAATGTGACACGTGCGGATATTGTGGCGATGACTTTCCACGTTCTGGTGCAGGTACTGGGGACAGGGCCCACAGCGCTACAGACCAAGACTGGGATGAACGTATAAGACACCTGCAGGAGATCCACAAGTTTAGGGAGTGTCACAGTACGAAGAAATTTTATCGGGAGGATCACTTTCGGCAGCATTTAAAACATAGTCATTTAGGTACTCGTGGGAAGTGGATGGATATATTAGTGGAGTTATGCTGTAAAAAGGAGAACGATTAGCTTGACAGTAGGAGCTATCTAATGTATGTGGCTAGGAGCTTTGTGAGGTGCTCGGTTTGATTCATCAGCTCAGGTGCACGGTCTAACTCCTACGTGGGCCTTGGGCAGACTGGCACTCGCTGCTCTTCCGCTTGTGGCTAAGATGCTGTGGAGAGCCGTCGAGGTGACTCTGGCCGCTCTAAGAGCGGCACAGACATCATGAGTATGGCCTGAAGCGGGATTTTATAGATTTGCCTTAAAGTATTCGGCTCCCGGCATTACTAAGGCATACATATAGTGTATATGAGACTTACTCAGATGTCTAATACAGCAGTTGTTGCCGAGCATCACCTGTCGAGCACTGCTTATTCTAAAGCCCAAGTCAATATACCTGGGGCCATTCTAACCTGAGGAGTTCAATGCTTGACGTCGATCCAAGCTAAAATCTCTCAGCAAAAAAGGCTATATCCGCCAATCAGTGGATCCCTGATTGTAATACGTTGTGCCACGTATACCATATTCCTGCACGAAGCCTTATCTTCGTGGGTCCGCTTCGGTCCCGAGCACTAAAATTAAAGACCGAGTTGTATGATCTTATGTACAAAGGTCACGTAGAACAAAACACAGAATACTTCATATAGTAACACATGGGCTCAAGATACCAGGGCGTTCAGTTAACAGAAGGGCATCAAAAAAAGATAAAGAAATATATATAATGACAATACCAAGTATACGGGGCAAAATCCTTAACGAAATAATCTACAATATCGCTAGTCAGGGCAATAATGTAAGGCGACTGGATAATTATAATCCTACACTTATCTTGGAATATTTATCTCATTTACCAGTAGCCAATCTGAGAGTGAGGTTGGATAGGCAGACTATTGCTTCGAGCGGCGCTGGGTCGCACCTTATCAAGCCACCAAACGTTACCTTGCCCGAGAAAGTAATTGCCGAAATTGTAATCTAGGACCATGAACTTTATATCCTTGCAGTTAACAACAAGTGACTTCGCCAGAACCATCCTACAAGTGGGCCAAAATGGCTGTAGATTCACAGTAATGCGTTGGGGTGAGTGCATTGGGATGTGGAGGAAAACATCGTCACGCTATTACGTTGAGTAGATATGCACAATTATTGTGCAATCTCTATTGTAGTAGGACGCTACTTAGATACCGATAAAAGAACGCACTTGGAACTTGGAGCGGAGAAGTAATAGGACTGGGATTATGTAATATCAATTGAGACACCGTATAGAATTCGGTTTGCTAACGAACCGAACCAAGCCAAAACTCGTTCTGAAAGGTTGCAGAGGACTAGTTTCTGGTCTATCATTGATGCGACTGTAAGTGACACTATAGGGCGGATCCTAACAGAGCATCACATAAATACATGAAACTATATCGACGATCCAAACGCACACAATATCTCTTAGCTCGTCGACTGGTATTCATGAGGGCTGCCCCACCTTGCCAACCTCTAAAAGACGATAGATAAGCACTTGCTCTCGAAATTCCCGCTTTAGTAGCGAAAAATAGCGTCAAACAGCAAGAACGAATTTTATAACAATAGACATCCACTGCACATAAGACTCCCGCTCATTACTCGACTGGCTTCACCGCATATATTTTAATCTTCGTTACATAACTTGATGATCGATGCGGTCGTGTACAATCACGGGTAGGAGTAGAACTCTCGGGTCCGAAGAGACGATTGAGTCCCGGTGACTTGGAGCAGTGCAGGGATAACACGAGAATATACGCACTTGCTTACCTATACAAGACCCTAGATAAGTTGTATTACATATTGGAATTTTATATTTGATCCAACTTTAAAACCAAACACAAAGATTTAAAAGCATATCCACAGTTATGCACCTGTTGGTCTTACAGTATGCATGTTTCGTTTACTCTTAAACTCTAAGCTTCCATATGAGAATTGAAAAAGGAATTACCAGCTGATAATGGAGATGAAGGTATAACTGTATTTATAAGATAATTAGATTTCTGTTGGGGCGTATATCCCTCTCCATCACCATGACCAATTGTCTAGTCCTTCCAGCGCTACACTGGCCATCAAAGTCCTGTAGGTGATGTCATGGATAAGCGTCCCCCTTATACGATGCCACTCGAACTAGGATCAGCTTCCTGGCAAGCCAAACAGCGTAACAGATCGTCGCGGCCAAAGCGCACTCCCATTCACGTCAGATTACAGCTTGTTATGCCGGCTGAGCCATATGCAAGAGCACGCTGACAACCCGAAATGTCGGCCCGAGCGTTATTGATCGTCACAAGCTTAAAAGGGAGTCTTTTATTGCCGCGTTGTTAGCGGCAATGGCTACGTTACATTCATCGTATCTGCACAATCCTAGGCGCTTGATAAGGACATGAATCCTTTCCTTCGACAGTTACACGTGATTTTCTAATCCGTTGGTAGATATAAAAGGACTTCAACTCTCCTTTGAAAGTCGTTTATTTCAATCAACTATTATACTCTTTACCCTACAGTTTCCAACAATTTCACAGACAAATCTGATTACATTCGGCAAAAATGCAATTCCAAAACATCATCGCTTCTGCGCTCTTCCTCACTAGTGGCGTTATGGCTATCGCCCATGATGCGCGTATGTTGAACCGTCCCTTAAGATATGTCCCTCTTTACTAATATGTTGATCTTGTCTAATACCAGAGTCTGCATGCAACAACCATAAGTATGGTCAGAGCTGTGAGTGGGACGATGGAACTCCAGGAACTGGACGACACTCTGGTCGTAAGTAATCTGTGTGATTATCGTATGCTTTGACTGACCTGAATTGTTCAGACTGCTGGGAGCCATTCAAAGGTATCCTCATTTGCTCATAGAGAGAGATATAAGAAGGGTTTTTAAATAGATTCAGATATAGATTATCATCTCAAGAGGATCTATATATAGAGGACTTTATAAAGACTTTACCATCAGACTCTTATCACAGTTCCCTATCTTCAATTCCGAGAGGTGGAACTAATCTTTTCGGCAATCCAGGCCAAGAGCTTCAGTACCTTCATGACTGGTGCATACGCTGTTGGTATGTTTAAGTAATAATAATTAGACAAGCTGATATAAAGGTCAATCTTCACAGCGTAGGTAGCTGAAAGTGATAACCGGGCATGGAACATTGTGTCCGTAGATATTGCCAAGACTGCTGTAATCGCCTCTTGGCTGAGTTCCGCGATAGACACTTTACACAGGTTCTGGAACAATTTAAGAAGACTAGAGTCCTTGAAAATGTCATTATAGATCATATGATTCCAGGAGAGATACAGCCGGAGAGACGGGAACGGGAATATCGTCTGTGGGACATACTTAGCTCCCAGGATCCCTCACTCCAATGTCACATTAGCCATAACCGGATTTATCTGGGATCTTCACGAATCTCAGGTAACTTTGGTAGAGCCCGAAAAGAGGCTGCAGGACAATGTTGCCCAGGAGCATGAGGTCGACAAATCAGAAGACCCGGGTCGGATCTCCTGAGTCTCGTGGCTGGTGTTAAACCCGTGAACCACTCACTAAGTTTGGGCATCAAGTGTCTGGCCTTGTCCGTGGACTATGAAGACTGAGTGAACTTGGCTGGAACTTTCGCACCCTATGACACGATCGCCTTTTTCTACCAATTTAGTGTCCACAACTTCTTTCCATCCACGATCTACGCATCCATATCCGGAACTCGAGCCTAGAGCTTGGAGCTGATTGTGCTTCTGTTGCAAAGGCAAGTCCTGGGAGCGAGGCCTTTGAGGGTGTGCTCGACCGAAGGTATACTCAGCAACTGGGTCAATTACATCAACCAAGTTCAATAGTGAGCTGTAGAATTGCAACGTCTGACATTTCAGTGACAGTGACGGGCTTGAATGTCTATCCTAGTCTGTATAGGAATAAAGGTTTGAGCAGAAGAGGAGGTAAAGGAAACGGGATGTAACAATGGTAGCCATCCTGTTGACTGTATCCCCGATTCGACTTCTCCGAATCCGACTCTAACCTCGACCGTGATGCCAGCATTCACAGGGTCGCATGACACCCAAAATGCCCATTTGATGTTAAAAATCGCCTTAATCCCGCTATCTCCCCCCGCAAGATATTGGTCAAGAGTAGACGGAAAGGAACAAACCTATCCACCACAATAGCTTGCCGGCAAAACTGCCATCAGAACAACAACTTGTGATGAGAGGGCCGGGCATGGTGATATCATATGCTGACGCTTTCACCTCCGAATACAATCTAAACTAAGAACAAATGATGGAATACCTGTAGAGAGAGTATCGGCGTTGCCATCGTGGTCCCGTCGTTCATGTCACAATGCTCCAATCCCTCAACTTGGACTTCACTGCCTGAGCACCGCAATAAGACAGGCGTCTTTTACCTTAACACAAGACAGTTCTTCCTTTAATAAAGTAGCATTTCTCATTTTCTAATCTTGGTCTTTATTTGAGGGACTTTGCTCCACCTTCAGTATATGGAAGAGCCATTGACATATTCCGGCTCCAAAACATTTCCCCCCCCCCACTCACCTCTTAGCAGCCTAGACGATTCATAATCAGCTGGCATTTGCACCAACATCTCTTACAGTCCCATGACACCAATAACTCTGTCAGGACACGGAATATCTACAAGCATTGGCAATCTGGCCTTCCTGATTTTGTCGACTGTTGGCTTGTGTGGTAAATCTCAGGCCTTGAGGTCTTTAAGTAGGTAGCGATAGACTCCTGCACGGATCATTTCAACGAACGAGCGAGATGGCGGAGACGATCCTTGACCCTGCAACATGCTTACCATCCCCTGGATCGTTTCCTGTTGGGCATTCTAATATGTGTTTACCATCTTCTTGTAGACGTCGGCGGGGCAAGAGTCCCGGAATGCGGAGGCCGGGGAAAGGATCAGATGGTTGGGAATATCAGCAAGACAGACCCGGATCTTCATTTGCTTGGGGTAACGACGGTGTAGCCACTTTGAGTTCTCAAAACTGTCAGGTGGCAGTATGATCTCTGTCGAGTGATCAAGAAGCCGAGTCAGAGTGATGCTGGGACTGGGGGTTTGTAGGCGGAAGTGGTCTTGGTCGAAGTGAAATGGTATGCTTGCCAGTTTTTCATCTCCAGAACAGCCCGTGCCTCTGAGATATGTAGCGCCATGGAGGTAGCTGCGGCTTTCGGGGCAAGTAGAAAGGAACGGGTGTGGCTTGACCTGTCGGATACCGTCTTCATTGCAATAGACCTCAATGATCCCTGGGCTTGCCAGATCCCATATCTTGAGGCGTATCTCGACCGCGAGCTCAGGGAAGTGGTGGAATACTGTGTTGCTGTCGTCCAAAGGTCGTTGGACTTGTCCTTGATCTGGGGACATGGTGGCGGCACTGAGGGAAACCACCCGCGGCGCTGCTGGATATTGGGATAGAGTCAGCGATAGGTATGAATTAGTGGATCCGACAGTTTCAGGTCCTTACTCAATGATTATTCTTGTACCTATCAGCCAGATATCATGGCCGGACGTGTCACTTGTGTCCAAGAGGCATCCGCGGCGCTGATGAAAGAATTATTGTGAGTTCAAAAACAAATCGAAGAGAAACGCGTCGTAAGTCAGAGTTTTCACCTGACGATGACATAATGTTTGTACGACCTGGGAGCCCCGTAAACCTACCTTCTGTGAAACGCCAATTCACAGTGTTAGTTCTGGGAAAGTAGTAAGAAAGACACTGCTAGCTCCGGTGGTCGCCCGCAATCTGAAAGGAATATCATTGCGCCTCTAGTAAGACGGAATTCAACAAGAACTTTGAGTTCTTGAGAGAGAACTCCAGACCTGATTAAGAAGCGGAGAAGAATCGCTGCTTTCATATAACATTTTTAGAGGATACCTATTCTAAGATCCTATGCTCCTCCACGTAACGCCGAGAAATGGCATCTGGAAGTGTTAACATTTGAAGGTTGACAACGTAATCGAGATCAGTAACAACGTCCTTCTTCTTCGTTCGGTATGATGATATAGCATTACTTGTCAAGTATCATTTTTACTGTTTATTGGTCCAATGGAACATTAAGAGCTCAAGAGACTCGACGGCCTTCATCCCTAATTCATTAAGCGCAGTTCCATTGCAGGTACATAGGGCAAGTGGTTATGGCAGTGGTTAAAACCTCATCGTATGTAAAAGAAGCTACATTCGCGATGGTTTATAACTTTTCTTAATTGAAGGGAGACTCAGCGACTCACAAGAGGACATTGTTCTAACACCTTTGACCCGGATATTTACTCACCATCTTGATACTGGATCAGAATTCCCCTGCCACTCCCAAGACTTACTACCTACCAAACTCACGCGAAATTATTGATGTTATCTGGCTGCTGTGAAGTGATTCAATTCGGTATTTCATATTTGCCATACAAAGCAAAATCTCCGCAGGTCATAGCAGCAAGTATTGTCTTCATGAACATTAGTATCACATCACGAATAAGAGAGGCGCAGAAACTAAGACTGAGACCCTGGTCATTCGCGAGTGGAGAAGGCTTGGCAGGGCTTTCTGTCCGCGACGAATAAGATCTAGAGTACAGTACAGCTGCTTGACGGATAGACGTCTTTGGGGCGTGAAATAAGGAGGATAAAATTATGGTCCAAAAGTACCTGAACGGATATACAGTGCACACCTTAAACCTCCACTTTTACTATTCTTGTAACTATAAATAAAAATAGTTATAA
>JAAOAK010000735.1:0-10182 GCA_013396175.1 Fusarium denticulatum
CCTCTACACTCTCGACCAGCCATCACCAGGCCCGCTGCCGATACTGTATACGTTCAAAGAGGGACTGCCGCCGCGATCAATTCTTTGTCGCTCCAATCTTCGAATTACTCCCTCACACAGCCGCCACGCTTCGACGCTTCCTCCTCAACAACCCCTTACCCCGCCTGTCGTGTCTTGCAGCTGCGAAAACTCGACGTTGGAATCTCACGCTGATTCACCGCCGAATGACGTCGAACCGCTCGTTGAAACGTTCCTGAGTCCAACGCCAAGTGACATCCCTAGACATTTCACACCCAAGACAATCCCCACGGCGCTTCCACACGAACCGATCTCCCTCGACATCCTTTACCTCGCTGCAACGTCCCTCTCGCCCTCCCTGCTGTCGGCTTCGTCTCTCTATCTCACTATCTCAACTCTCCCAAGTCGCTCCCTCTCGACGGATGGCGTAGAAGGCTATGGCCCATGCCCCGTTGCTACGAAATAATACAGCTCCGGTCTTTCAGCCAAACTCCAACGGATTCAGTGGCTTCTCGCAGACCAGTATGAACCATGCGCCGCGCGCCAGCCAACTCTCGGGCTCGACAGCCTTTGCTGGCTCCTCGGCTTCGTTGAGTTCTCTGTCCACGGCTACGACCGCCACACCACAGAACGGCGGCCCCGTGTTAGCCACAGCGAACATTATCAATCAAAAAGCCGACGCTTCACGATCGCTTTACCAGATTTGCATTTCGCTCAAGCAGCGCTTGGCTCAGGTTCCTGGCTTCGACCCTTATCTGGATCAGCTGGACCCTAATGATCCTGTTGATCCCCTATGGAACCTATTCCGAAGAGGATACCCTTTACTCCTCATTTACAATGCCCTGCGACCTAATGAAGAGCTCAAGGTCGAGGACCCTAGCGCTAATGAAGCTAAGAAGTCCAAGATCGCCATCTTCAAATTCGTCCAGGCCTGCATGAAAGACCTAGATATTCCATCTTCCCATAGTTTTGTGATAACTGACTTGATGGGCAACGATACCAGCGGCTTTGTAAAGGTTGGTAGATGCCGCCTATGATGTGTAGACTGAGCTAAAGTGATGAAATAGGTGACTCAAGTTGTTAATTACGTCTTGGATCGAGCAGAGGAACGCGGTTATCTCCTTCAACCTTTACCAGAATCTGGGGATGGAAACAACGAGCCCACGGGTGGACAGATGACATACCGAGACCACATCATCCGTGAACTTGTCGACACCGAGCGAAAATACGTTCAAGATCTCGAAAACCTGCACGACCTGAAGAAGACACTCGAACAACAAGGAGAAATTCCCGGCGATACCCTCCATCAGATCTTCCTCAACATCAACGCCATTCTCGATTTCCAGCGCCGCTTTTTGATTCGAGTAGAGACAACAAACTCTATGTCTGCTGACGCTCAACGATGGGGAGCTCCCTTCATTATGTACGAGGATGCGTTCGACATTTACCAGCCTTTTATCGCCAACCAGCGTAAGGCGGCTATGGTTGCGAATCAGGTCTTCGACAAAATTCAACGCTCCTCACACCCCGTGGCAGCCGATTTCAACACCCTGGATGGTTTCCTGCTAAAGCCCATGCAGAGACTGGTGAAATATCCTCTGTTGCTCAAGGTAGGTTGATTGCGCTTCTTCGATGCTCCATAGCTAATACATGGCAGGATTTGAACAAGAAGACCGAGGATGATGAGATCAAGATGGATCTGACCAGTGGTTGTGAAGCCGCTGAGCGAGTGCTGAAGAAGGCTAACGAAGCCGTTAACCGCGACTTGCTTGATGAGGCTCTCGAAGACCTTACAAGCCGAGTTGAGGACTGGAAGAGCCACAAGGTGGAACAATTTGGCAAGCTTCTCCTGCATGGCGTGTATGGTGTGATCACCGGAAAGACAGATCAAGAGAAGGATGTAAGTCTGCTGGCCAGATTCCAGGGGCCCGACACTAACCTTGAAAAGTACGAAATCTACCTTTTCGAGTCTATTCTCCTGTGCTGCAAGGAGATCTCATCAAGCAAGAGCAAGGATAAGAAGGACAAGCTGCGGTCATCGGGTACTAAGACACGGAACAAGAGTGCCAAGCTTCAGCTGAAAGGCAGGATCTTCATGACTAATGTGACTGATATTGTGTCCTTCTCTAAGCCAGGTGAGTTTTGAACATCCAAGTAATCGACACAACTAACTCTCTGAAGGCAACCACAGTGTGCAGATTTGGTGGAAGGGAGACCCCGGTGTTGAGAATTTTGTTATCAAGTTCCTGAACGAAGAAACTTTGAGGAAATGGGTGATGACTCTGGAGACCCAGAGGAAGCATAACGTGCCGCGCCAATCTTCGAACTCGGATTCGCTTTCAACTGACTTTGCTTGGACACGAGAGCATGGGGCTGGACTGGAGAATCCATACTTGCAGGAGGATGACGACGATGAAGACCTCGGCCCAGCAACAGCACCCGCCGGGTACCATACTGGACCACCTGCGGGCATCGTGCCTAGAACAGCTTCAACCAGTAACCTTCGCGCTCGAGCCGGAACCGGAGAGAGCTCTGCTTCACTGGCCGGCATGGTGAGAGCGCCTCCGCCTCGATTCCCTCTACCAGCGCCTCCCGCGCCTCTCAGCCTTCAGACAGCAGCAAATGGTGCTCATTCACCCGGCGCCTGGGCGGGCGATAGTTACTTCTCTCCGGTCGCCGAGTCGCCAGCATCATCAAGAACCAGCACCGCCAGTGGAATGTTTACAACACCTCACTATGGACTTCCCAAGAGTGCTACTCCTCAGCCAACATGGGAGGATGGTAACGGCAACCGCTACACCGCACCCGCCATGCCACGCGCTCCCTCTCGCGACGGCCCCTCACCGAACCCTCATGGACGCAACCCTCGTGGACCTTCTCTGCCAGCAATGGCCTCAAACAACCAGGCTGCTCTCGCTGCTCAACAGAGGAACCGCTCGTACAGCACTCCTGATATCAACGGACCGGGAATGCCACGCACACGACAGCCTAGCCACGGAAACATCCCAGCGGTTCCTGGTATTCCTCAACATCTGCATCCTGGCCACAACCCCAACATTGGCCGAGAGCAAACAGGTTCACCGAGAAATGAACAGCCAACTCGGGCTCAAACAAACAGTCCAGGGGCTCAGCGAGAGCGCATGCACAAACACACCGGCAGTGTGGGCGGCAGCATGAACCACTTCCCTTCACAACCAGTTCATCCACGATCAATGACACCCGGTGCTGGGGGAAATGCACTTCGTGTTGACGCTGCCGCCGCTAACTCACGAACCGTGTCCCCAGCTCTTGGTACAGCAACAATGCCACCAAACTCGAACCCTCTAAGCCCGGAACTGCCCCTCCCAACACAGCTCAAGGTACGAGTGAACTGCGAGGCAGGAAACTACGTCACCCTAGTCGTGGCTTTCAACATTACCTATCAGTCTCTTGTTGATCGCATTGACGCCAAGCTCGCCCGCTTCACTACTAGCAGTATCAGCAAGGGCCTTCTCAAGCTTCGATACCGCGACGAAGACGGTGACTTTGTCGCCATCGAAGGCGATGATGATATCCAGATCGCCTTCATGGAGTGGCGCGAAGGTGTCAGGAACATGTACTCTGGAGGCGTAGGAGAGATAGAGCTCTTCTGCGTCGGTGGCACTTCCTAGACACCCTCTCACAGGCGCACACTCATATGTTGATCGACACCCACCACCCGGAGAGGAGGCAGAAATGGTGCATTGTGCTTAGGATACCCACGGATCATTAACCGCATTTTTCGGCGCACGGAAAACAAAACAACATTCATACATTTACTTGAAGAGACCATCCATGATCAAAGGCACGATAACGACCAAGGGCGTCTGGACGACTGGGCAAGGCCGATACATTATCATATAGACGGCAAGCGAACTCGACTTTTCGAACACATATCTTTTTTTCCATCGTCACCATCTAACGAAAAAAAAAACCACCGCCTACTCAAGCCACTCATTCGCCCCATGGACATTATTTTTCTTGGGTTAAGACTTCTTTTTTGGTTCGGGACGGCTTTTTCTTTTTCTTGCATAGAAATGACTCATTCGCATTGTATGCGTCCTTTCTAATGTGAGATGAAAAGGCTGTTTTCTGTACCGGGATCATTCATCTTCTCAGTCACTTACAGCACAGTTTCATGGGATCCGGCGCTACTATTAAGAAATGGGGGCGTTTATCATCATTCTCTTGATTTTCTCGTTCTTTGTCATTTAACTTCTTCTTTTTTTTTGTGTCTGATTCGGGTTCGTCGTTCCTTTTTTTCTTGTTTTTTGGGTGTGATTCCCCCCCGTGCGCAATAGAGGTGGATGTGGGAAACTTGTGGCATTGGGTGTGCGCCTTATGATAGGTAGAGTTGTTGATTTGAGTATTAGGTGTTGTGCAGAGCGAGGTAGTGAAATGCAAACACTTTGAATGAACTGATCCGTCTCGGATATCGTGATATTAAGACCATGAGTTTATAACCTTTCCATCCACGTACCATTGAACACCAGCTTGTCGTTGATTCAAATTGTCATGACTTGAATTGTACTTGTAACTGTATCGTACAGCGATATTTATACATCTCGCCCTTCTATCCCCCGTGCGGGTATTGTTGTACATGTCTCGAATCCAATCCCATCCCAGCAAAAGCAGCGCTTCCGACGCCCAAAATGCATAACCCATCGTCTTCATTTTCTGTATTTGTATCTACTTTTGCTTCCTCGGCCCGGTCATGTACTTTTGCATTCGTGCGAGATGGTAGTTAATCGTATTCGTGCCCGCGGGGGGAGGAGGCGGACCGTCCATGCATTTGCGGAGCTGATTCTCTACTGCTGCGCAGCCCGTTGCGTTGTAGCCTGCTGAGGCCCAGCATGCTGTAACTTGTCAGTGACCTGTCTCACTCTCAAAAATCGTTCGTAGATCGGTAGTTGAGAATTTGGGTGGATAGAGGGGGAGTATTTACCGAGAACGCTGGACATGATGGCGATGCAGGGATTCTCGACCTGGCGCTTGGGGTTGTGGACGCGCAGGGTCTTGAGAGGTGGAAGACGAATTGCTTTGTGTCGACCGGTCATCTTGAAAGGATTGTAAGGGGGGGATTGGATTGATTGGTATGGCGATTGAGGTCGTGATGCGGTTATGGAGGAGTGGAAAGTTTGGAAGGGGTCACGTGGTGTGGAGATGGTGATAAGATTGATGATAAGATAAGAGCTGTGTTGGAGCGTGAAGATGCATGGATGTGCATCTCAAGATGGATTGAAGTACACTGCTTCTCTGCTTCAAAAATTCGAATTGAACTTGATCGAATTGACTTCTCGGGAGATCTTGTTTCTCTTTCGTTGTCTGCGTAGACTGGTTTTGATGCCCAGGTGCAACTTCATCAGCAATGCATGCATGCATCAACAACCCACTACAGCACCAAACTACTACGTTGAGAATGAGAGTGTTTACAACAATCAACATTGAATTATTCAACAAGAATTGATTGTACATATTAAAAGATCACGCGTAGTTTCTCAACTTGACCGAAGACTCTCTCTCGGCGCTGATATCCAACACTGACCGTTCAGCTACGGCCTTTCACCTTTCCACTCTCACAAGCCAAGCTTACCTACGACTCAGTACAACTTCATGGAAGCTTCGTGCTTTGATCACCACCTTCCGTGAAACGAGTAATACCCGGGTCATTCATTCCCGACATCACTGCCTCTTCTCCCAAAATGTTGGGGGCCGCCTTCCGCACCTTCCATTGCTCTCTTGATGAGGAGAGGAGAGGACCTTCCTGCCGTGCTTGGTTCTTTCCTTGATCAGGAGGCTACGTGACTACCTACCTTACCTTTTACCTTGCGCAGTGGAAATGAAACTTCCAACTTCATCCTTTCATCTTCATCCTCATCCTTTTGCAAGACATCTTTTGGAGGAACGGGACGGTTCATCAGCACTAAAGGACACCAGATTCGGATCTCATCTCATCAACAGCTGTACCTACATCCACAGTCACAATGGAGAATTCTAGTACGTTTCGCTACTCGTGCGGATACATGATCATCTTGCTAACGAAGTCTAGCACCTAATCCCGAGCATCATCAGCATCACGCTCATCACTCCCTCGAGGACGACAATAAAAAGCCTTCAAGCAAAAGGTCCATCGAATTCAGCTCACCGCTCGCCCAGCCACCAGTTACAAACTCACCTCCTGCGCATCTGAGAGGAGATGGCCACAAAGATCCCCGGGAGCCAGAGCGGAGGGGCCTGGACCTCCTGAGTGTGCCGCTCGATGAACTGAAAGATAGGAGTGCAACCGTCATTTGCCCAAGGTGTGAAGTCAGGACCAGGACTATCACAGAGGTAAAATCTGGCAATGTGACTCAGTGAGTTTGTCCTTGCCTTCCTTGAGAAAGATCTATTCCTGACACAAATATTCAGTCTTACGGCTGGGGTCTTAGTCGTTGCGTCTGTTCTTTTGCTGGCATGGGTCCCCTACGTCATCTCCGGGCTAAAGAATGTTCTTCATTACTGTGGCAATTGTAACCTATTCCTTGCTGAGTATCACCGAAGTGGTCGCACTGAAGTCGCCCGCTACTCAAAAGCGAACGGGCGTTGAGGAAGAGGATGGGTTTAAGATCGAGGACAAGACAAGGGAAAGTTGCTTGCTTTGAAGTTCCACAACGGGATGATATCATGGGTCTCCTAACTACCTCCTTTGTTGCCGAGACTTTCTTTTCCCTGTAGTTCAGACATCGATAAGATTGTATCAATAACACATTCACATCGACCAGTGTCCGTTCAGCACTAAGGATATTCGTGTTCCTCGACTCCTATGCTGTGCACACCACCGTTGTTCATATCCCGCCAAGTCTATTGTTACATATGTACATGCCCCTGCATCATTAGACAACATCAAACTTCTCCTCGTCCAAGTCCATACTTTCAGGGGCTGGTGCTCGAGGAACACTTCGTAGTGCTGCCCAGCCTGTCTTCACGACGGGCTGCTGGGCGGGTTGCTTGGCGGGCTTTGGTGGTGGTGGTACAGGCTCTGTTGGCTGAGGGGCAGCTTTCCGGCTTCTTTTGACCGACTTTGGCTCCTGCTTAACCTCCTCTTGCTCTTCTTCCTCCTCGCCCTCGGCTTGTTCATCGTCGTTTTCAGCTTCTCCATCTGCATCCTCCTCTTCTTCCTCGTCGTCGTCGTCGTCGTCGTCGTCGCTGTCGTCATCATCATCAGACTCCCCTGAACCGTCAGAGTCCGCATCACTTCCAGGATCGTAGTCCTCCTCATCCTCATCCTCTTCATCTTGTAGTGCTTGCTCAGCGTCTAACTCCGCCTTTGCAAGTTCGGAAATGCCAGTTGCAGCTGGTGCGTCGTCTCCAGCCTCTTCGCCGTTCTTCTTGGGTCCGCGGTTCTCTGCGAGCTCAAGTTTGGCTTTTCGCTGCTCGGCCATACTACGATCTTGGAGACGGTGCTTCTTGATGTAATCGTCGATGCCGCTGTAGTCCTCCTGGTCCAGCATGGAGAACTCAGCTTCTTCGGTCGCATCACCTTCGCCCGCAAAGACTTCGATTGCGATGTTGAATGTTCGTTGGAGAATGTTCGTGTAGCTCGTCGCGGCGATTCGGCTCAGGGGAATGAACATCGTTGGCTTCTTGAATCCCCAGAGAATGCCGTTCTCGAGGAAGAAAAGGTATCCATCCTTGGAGCCCCTGAAGGCCTTGACATGCACGGCTTTCTCGCTCGGTCGATGGGGTTGTCGAACCATGCTCTGGAACTTGCTGGGGTCGGCTGAAGTAATGCTGACGCCATTGGGTTTGAGATGACGGTTCAAAGCCCAGTGGAACAAAGACTTGTAGTTGTCCGAAACTGCAGCCGCGCTTCCAGCGTCAGGTCCACCTATCGTGCCCTGCTTGGGCGGAGTCGCGGGAACTGTAAACACGAGTGGCTCTTCGGTCGGGGGGTTCGTCTTCGAAGGGAGACATGTTCCTCGTGGGAAAATGACATAGTTGTGCTGGACCTGGTTCTTTTCGGGTACGGGGAGGTAGAAAACATATTCTGGCTCAAGATTAGCATGTGAACCATAACAACAATGTGATAACGCGTACCAATGTCTGACCACGCGTATGTTATAGCTGGAATCGGTGCTGTTGTGTTTGGCGCGCGAGCGTAGATGTGGCCGTCGGTCAAACACAACTCAAACTTCTTCCTCTGGGGCACTGAAACTGAAATCTCCTTAATCTCGAGAAGAATAGCCTCATCTGCGGCATTCGTTTCGGTCTTGACAGCCTTTGTACCGTTCGCGCCTCCGTTTGTTTGAACATCAACTCTTCTCTTCTTATGCGCGGGCTCGCTACCCCCATTTAACAACTGATCGTAAACATGAGTCGCAATTTCGTTGAACAAAGCGATTCGACCGGGCGTATCTAGACTCCAGAGTTAGTATTTCGCGAATAATATCTTCAGGGGTATTGTTTACCAGCTGCTCTCTGGATTCCTTCAAGAATATCTGGCCGGGTTCCAAATACCGAACCCAGCTTCTCCGTATCGAGCATTTTGCCCATGACTGAGTCCAATCGTCTTGCCGTGAATTGTAACACTGCTTTTTAAAAGATTGGGGGTTTGAAAAATTGGGTGCAGGAGAATTGTTAGGAGTTGGCTTGTGGCGATCGGATATGCATAGGTCATCATATTTGCTGCAAAGTTGCGATAAGATAGCGATTCATGACGGGCGGGCGCTTATTAGTCAGGGACTGGCGCTAGTTTTGGCGGGTTACAGGCGCTGTTGTCAAACCCTTTCAGGGGATGCTCCGCCCTATCAGGTGCTGACGTCAAAGTCGGACGGGGCGCTTCCCCGCGAATACCCAACCCAGCCCAGCCTTATTCACCGAAACCTCGTGTGATACGAGCCCGTCAGGTGGCCGTAGTAAACAAAACAAATCTCTTTTTGTCTCACAATATTTGTCAATTTCTGAATCATAATCATGGCGACTACGTTTCCGAACATCTACACGCTCCGCAAGGTTGCTGATACAGCGGCCAAAGCATGCGATATTTGCTACAAGTCGAGCACATCAGTGCTAATCACACCTGATCAAAAGGTATGCGGGATACTGACATGGAAAAGCAAATACAGTGTAAGCTTAAACTTATGTGATTGGCATTGGTAGGATTTCTTCTTTGTTTGTCCGGTCCACCTTAAAGATCGGTACTTTTGCACGCCAAAGATTGATGAGGAGGCTGCGAAGAGGAAGAGGGAGAGGGAGTTAGAGGAGGAGAAGGAGAGGGTTAAGAAGGAGTATGAGGAGAAGCAGAAGAAGAAGAAGGAGAAGGAAGAGAAGAAAGAAAAAGACAAGGATAAGAAGGAAAAGGATGAGGATAAGGAGAAAGACAAGGAGGAGAAGGATGAGAAGAAGGATGAAGACAAGGTGAGTACATATGCCAGTTTGTTTTGCAAGACTGACTTTTGTAGGACAAGGAAGACAAAACCCCCCCTGCTGAGGAAGAACCCCGTGTATTTGAGCTGAAAACGTACGTTGTTTGCTTCCTTAGGGGGCAGTATGCTAACGAGTACAGGGCGTTTTACCAGCAAAGATTGCTGAAGAAGCGACAAGCTGAAGCGGCGAAAGCTGATCGGGAACGAGCGTCAAAGCCTGGGTATTTTCCCTCTGTGCCCTCTGATGCGCCCAGTCGATGACAGGAGACGGCGCTGCTGGTGTTGGTGTTAGTGTTTGCAAGAAGATCAGGGGTGTTTTTGTGCGGCGGCTGTCGTGCTGGGATGACGATGTAGGTTTGACTTAATATATTCACAGCTCTTGTGTCAAAATGTTCGATTCTACGGCAAGCCCTCATGAAGGAATCGTGAACGTTGGGAGTTGGGTAAGTAGCCCGTTCACGCTGAGGCAAGCTACCTTACCTGAGGCGGGGCTGAAAAGCTTGGGATCTTGACCCTTAAGCGATAAAGATATTTAGGTAAGTCTAGTCCAAGTTTATTTTAACATCCTCCAAAAGTCTTGCTCCCTGAGGGCAAGGCAAGGAGTTCAGGGGCAGGAACAAGTAAATGTCCTTCTCTCACCACGCTATGCCTGCCATTTCTTTTCCCTTTGGGGGGGAAAGGGAACTCCGGTCGGGACCTCTATCCTAAATGACAAAAATACTTGGGTAACTTACCATAAGTT
>JAAOAK010000749.1:0-13331 GCA_013396175.1 Fusarium denticulatum
GGATAAGCCTGTATTTATACCGATGGTGTCTCACGCCGCGGGGTTCAAGGATGAGCATGAGGCAGCCAGCGACTCTACTACACAACTTATAGCCTCTGCAATGCAACCCGACCTCCATTGTTGGGTTCATTTAAACACTGGAATTAATAATCTGATTTCAAATCTCTTGTGATCTTGAAGCCCGAGTCTATCTTGCATTGATCTCGTTGTCGAGGTTGCAATGTCAGGCTCAAGTATGAGTCTCTGCCAACACTCACTTCACGTTTTATCTCAGCCAGCGACCCCTGCAACGTGTAAAGGCTCAAAATGTCAATGCCCAACTCGAGTCGACTCACCGTCATCTTTGACCTTCCCCGGCTTTTCTTCCTAGTTGTTATTGCACCGCCGCGATTAAACAAGGCTCGTTTCGTGTCAACGCCAATCAATTCATCCGTGTTATCGCCACTCCAACCTCTCGATGTGACCGTGCAATGTCACTCAGTGAAATGCCCTGTCGTGGTTTTGGTGGTGCCTCACCAACTCATCCTGTCCGGTACCCAATCGACGGTCTGTGTGAAGACGCTACCGAGCCCTGCCATCTGTGCCAGTAGATCTTTGCGTGTGATTGGTGAATATCCTACAACGGGGCTGGCTGATTTGCATCCAAGGTGGTGTCGCCAAGTCCTTGTCGCACGTAGCTTCACGACGCCGCAATGTTACAGGTGCATCTTGCACGCTTCACAACCAAGACGCTTATAAACCCGAATGTCGGTTATAGGCATTGCGCCGTGGCTTTCAACTTGAATGAGTCAACTCATGGGAGTTACTTCGGCGAAACGTTGTCACAGACCGTTTATCAACGTTTTACAAAAGTCTCGTTGTTGCGAAGTCGGGTCAATTTTAGGTTTGAGAGGTTAATAAGACGTCTCGAGTAACCCTACCCCCAACCAGGTGTATCAATCTATATCACATCAATTCACTCAGCCGGCAGACTTCCCCAATCAATCATTGACCGTCAAACAAATTCCAGCACCCATCACCATTCCCAATCCGCACCCCTTCATGAATCAAGGGCTGCTTGGGCAGCAGCGATTGCCCGAGCCTCAGAGTTTGATCGTGTGACGCTCTCCCGGGAAGCGATGAGACCTTGCATGAGGATGTACACTGTGGTCATCAGCATTTGCACCTTACAAATCAGAGGGACAACTCACTGATGGGCATCAAGAATACGAAGCCAATGGAGTAAAGAGTAATCGCTTCGTCCGACCCAACTTCGTTCTTGTCAAGCCAGAAAAATGGGTAATATTTGGTGACGAGGTGACCAAAGGCCGCCCAACCCAGGTAAGCTGTGGCGGAGAACATGATGCCGATGAGGTGGATTCCGACAGTCTGGTGACAAGGTCAGTAAGCTGTTATCGCGACTGAACACCGACTTACCCATGGACGTCGAATGCTGTTGAGAACAAGGATCTCAAACACCATCACCGAAGAACCGAACGCGTACAAGGACAAAATGATGAAGGCACGGAACCATCCCTCTCCAAAGATGTCGGTGACTATTTATGGTCAGTTGACAAACATGCGATAAGGAAAGTGCTTTTACATGGAGCAGCAGGCGTCTGTTCGGCATATGGAGCCCAGACGCGCGAAGCGGTACCGTTGGGGGGTTGAGGCTCGGGCTGAGGCTCGCCACTGTTATCATCACCATCGTGCTGGCGCGTGATGAAGAAGTAGATGGTCGAATTGGCAAAAGCGAAAACAGCAGTGATGGTGTAGAAGAGCGTAAAGTAGAACTGCTTGCGGAGGCTACCCATGTGCTTGGGAAGCGACATTCTTCGGATGAGCCATCCTTCTAAGCCCCCCATGTGTCGATCATGATGGTGGGGATAGTACAGATGGGTGAATGTCCAAGACTAGAGAAGTCAGCAACAGCAGAGGCAACCCTCAGGCAAAACTCACGAAGGTCTTGAGCTGGTACAGAAAGACAAAGAACAGACTGATGTTGGCAAAGTCAAAGACGATGCGCCAATCGGAGAACTCGCTTTGTTCGTGGATCTCGTAATTGAGGACGAGGATACCCACGGCTGTGACAAGCGACAAAACAATTCCACGCAAGATAACAAGTACATTCTGCGGAATGAATGACCACGGGGAGTGAGATGCTCGAAGGAAGGCAGGCTATAAGCCACCAAGTCAGCGGGAGAAAATGATCCAAAGCAATATGGAGATGACCTACATGATCCTGCATCACATTGGGGCTGGGGAGGCCGTCGGCGTTCTGGAGGAGAGGTGCTGAATCCATCGCGAAGATTCAGCGGGAGCAGCAAAGAAGGTGAGGAGGGTGCAGATCGATGATCAAAAAGATGCGGTGAAACAAATGATTGCAGTCAGGTGATGCTGGAGCGAGGAGCCGATGAAACCAAGAAATGTAGGGGATCAGGTGTCGAAGAGGCGATGCTTAACGAGACGAAGATACGCGATGATGAAGCTGGGAAGAAGAGAGTTGAGAGGACGAAGCCATCGTGGTACCTAGGTAACTGTCGGTCAACGGCCGAAGAAAGAAGGCACTGTGATGTTAGCGAAGAAGGCAGTCACAACTGGAAGGCGCACGAGAGGCGATGTTGGAGGGAAGGAGGCAACAGTGAGTGGCCCTCACGTTTCGGGACCCTAAGCTTATGAAGAGTTCAGTATTATCAGCTGAGTCAATCAGCTCAACTTATCGCAATGCTAGTTCTATCGTACAGTCATCAATAATACAATCCATTTATTCCTGCTTGGGCGCAGCGCTCTCGTGCCCTTCTCGCTCCATACCCTGGCAACCAGTAAGTCTACCAGCGACCTCCTCGACCTTTCCGTATCCCTTCTCGTGGTTCGGGTCGTTCTGCGCTCGAAGCTCGCCAGCCTTCTTCATATCGGCAAGACCAGCTGCCTTGTCCTGCTCACCAGAAGCCTTCCATGGTTGAGAGCCGGTAATGGCGCCAATGGTAGCCTGGAAGGTGTGAGTGAGAGGTCCTGTGGGGATCGAGAAGGACTTACCTCTGCGGCTCCCTTGACGTACTGGGCGTGGCTGCCGATAAGACCGGGCTGCTGGTTGTTGTTGTCGGCCATTTTGAGTGTAGTGGTGTAAGTGCAGGTGCTTGAGTTGGTGAAGATCAAAATACTCGGATCGGTAGAATTTGGAGATTATGAAGAAGAATGTAAACACAAAGAACAAGACCAGCAGACGACCATTTTAAATACCAAGCTCCCTACTCGCCTACAACGCCTATGACATCGATCTCATGCTTCAAATGTAGTCATGACATCACCTTCTTTCGAGCATGACACCCCCGCGTTAGACCATTTATAGCGTCAAGGTCCCTGAAATTATGGGCACCATCTTGATCTAGCACCGCCACAAAACACCAGCCCCAAAATGCCACAGCTGTTCCAGACCAGGTGGCCCGTGCTCCTCGAGCTCCCATGAGCCAGATGTCCATTTCGCTCCAGCGCGAAAGTTGCATCGTGGAGTTGTCAAGCTCTACAACGAACCTCCCCTTACCCCACGAAACCGATATACAATCCCTAACCATGCTTTCGGCTCTTGGAAACCCGCGGCAAGCTGCTGCGCAGCTCATGAACTTTGCGCTCATCCTCTCTACGGCCTTCATGGTGCGAACGTGTCTTGTTCGGCTCAAGAACAAAAGCTAACCTGTCGCAGATGTGGAAAGGCCTCTCCGTTATCAGCGACTCACCGTCACCGATCGTCGTCGTTCTATCTGGCTCCATGGAGCCCGCCTTCCAGCGAGGCGACCTCCTCTTCCTCTGGAACCGAAACCTGGTACAGGAGACCGAGATTGGCGAGGTTGTCGTTTACAACGTCAAGGACAAGGACATTCCTATTGTGCACCGAGTTGTACGCAAGTTTGGCAAGGGGTACGTTATTTGTGCAAGAGCTTTGGACAATGGCTAATGTGATACAGTGACACCGCTCAGCTTCTCACTAAGGGAGACAACAACATGTCAGACGATACCGAACTCTACGCCAAGAACCAAGACTACCTGGTACGAAGTGACATTATTGGAAGCGTTGTGGGATACATGCCGTTCGTCGGTTACGTGACGATTCTTCTATCGGAATACCCTTGGCTAAAGACAGTGATGTTGGGATTTATGGGTCTTATGGTGGTTCTACAGCGAGAATAAGTGGTGCATGCGACGGGAAGATCTTGGATATTCTATATACAAAACAAGCATTAGCATTGTCGCCGAAGTGGCGTCAAGAGACAATTCGATTGATACCCATTGCATCAATCTCACAGAGCATATCGGTGATTTCCCGACAACGACGAAGGATCTCAATGGGATGTTTTAGTGCCAAGCCGGCAGAAGCGATGTATCAAGGTCACAACATCCGTTGGCCGTCGTGGCCAGGCACTTGACCAAAGGCTAGGCATTAGTGAGTGGGTGCGTACTCCGTATTACTAGAGATTCACAACCTGGTGGCTGGTCCTTGGGACCAGTTTGACTGACTCATTGAAAGGGACACACTACGTACAATAGCCCTATGGAATTGGCATTCAGGTTCGGCGATTTCCTCATGCTGTCCCCTGGTACGGAGTAGGTCTAATCTTAGCTGCAACTAGACCCATACCCAAAGCGGCTAAGCATGAGATTCTTAACGGCCGCCGCCAAGGATGAAAGGAAAATTTCGCTTTGTTTCTTCTGTTAGTGGCCTTTTTGAAGATGTTGGTTTCTATTCCCGACAATTCGTGCGTTGCCTGCATCATGATCCCGGATGTTTCATGTTTAAAGAAGACTTGAATGAAGTACCCCAAGAAACATAGAGCCAATATAAAATGCA
Source organism: Fusarium denticulatum (assembly GCA_013396175.1). Taxonomy (NCBI): domain Eukaryota; kingdom Fungi; phylum Ascomycota; class Sordariomycetes; order Hypocreales; family Nectriaceae; genus Fusarium; species Fusarium denticulatum. The sequence continues at coordinate 4,823 of JAAOAK010000749.1, forward strand.
GCCGTGGCTTTACCTTTACAGCAGATCCTACTCCGGAACCAGAAGAGGTACTGAATATGGCTCTTGAAATCCCCATTCCGTAGGGCACTCAAACAAATCGCCATTCCCGTAACCGACAAGCCCCTTAGATCACCATCCATGGATCATCACCTCCACTCATCGCGCTACTCCTTGCAGCAAAGCCAATGGAACGAGGGACTAACACGGTTTTACTCCTTGCAAGGCCCAGGGGTTTTGATCCAACGCCTCAATCTCGAATAATGGCCTGGGGGGTTTCACAGCTGGAAGCGAGCTAATCGTTCCTTTTTCTCTTTAAATAATCAAGTCTGTCTCACCCGTCTTTTCGCACAAGGCTCTTTTTTCGTTTCGCTTTGTTTCCGGCCATTCATTCATTCGTGCGCTCGTTCGCTTTTTACACTCGTTATCGCTGTGCGCTACCTTTATTCCCGGGCTCAAACGCGCCGCGTCCTTTCGTTCCATCTTATATTTTAAATCCGTCGTATTTCGTACAATGGCACCTGAATCCTCTACCCAAACTGATCCTGCGCCAGCAGCTTCTCCCGCAGTTCCTCCCACTGCGCAACATGCCCCCCAGACGTACGCCCAGCAGCAACAGCAGCAACCTGGCTTCCAGCAAGACCCTCGCAGTTATGGACCCCCTTACGCGCCGTACCCGCAACAGCCTGCTCAGCAGCAATGGACGCCCCCTCGGGTCGCCGAGTCTAAGGCCTGGATGATCACCAAGCTCACACTCCACGGGATCGATATCGTTTGCTGCATTGTTGGACTCGGTCTTACGGGCGCGCTCAGAAGTACTGAGACACTGGGTCTGGTCGCGCTCGGTGCTTGTCCACTTGTACGGCTCTCCAAATCCCTTGATTTGATGACATGCACTGACATTTTTTTGAGTTCGTCGTAGCAATGATCTGGGATATCGCCGAATTGGCCACTCGTTTCGGACGCAAATGGAAGGCCGGCATTCACCCTGGCGCCCACGTCGCCATCTCCCTCTTCATCTGGCTAGGTGCTGCTATTGTCGGCGGCCTCGAGAGTACTTTCAGCGCATACTATAGCGAGTTCGATTACCTCGACGAAGACTGCGAATACAATTCTACACGAGGACGTTACATATGCACAAGCAGCGATAAGGTCAGCAGCAAACGCACGCTCTTTATTGCACTGTCGGTGTTTACCTGCCTCATCTGGCTCTGGCACTTCATCCTATTCGTCGGCGCGTGTATCGATACCCAGAAGCGAAACGCCGCAATGAGACGACCTGTTACAATGGTGTTTGGTGGACCGGCTTACTGGGGCCCTGGAGCGCAAGGTTTCCAGCAGGTGCCTCAGTATTACGGACCTCCTCAAGGGCAGAATATCCCCATGCAGAACTGGGCACCACCACAAATGGGAAATGGCAAGGAACCTATGACAGCAACTCAGCCTGCAGCTGAGCGCTACGCTTGAGAGGCTGGAGGATGCCTTATTAGATCTGAGAATAATGGGAAGAATCATGTAAAACATCTAAAGTGATGCAAAGATAAATACAAAAAGACAAAGACCCTTTCTTTCCCTAGAGTATCCTGAAGCCTTCCAAAAGTCCCCGTACCACAAGCGGATTGAAGGCTGTCAAATCCTGTGCTTCCTACTGAGTTTGTTTGATTGCCTGGACCAAGACGTGATCAATTGGCCCCTGGTGTGAATCCTGGCGCGATGCCCACCTTCATTTCTCCAATCTCCCAGCCCTTGAAAACTTGAACACCTATTGTTCACATATGATTAGTGTCTGCAGCGTGGGGTACCAAATTTGCGGATCTCGGTGCGGATGGCAGCTTGAAACCTGGACAGTGTAACTAAAGACAAGACTCACATTTCATGTTCAAGCCGTCGTTACTCAAGACTAACTTATAAGGGAACCTCCAATATAAATCTCTGTTATAATTGTTACCGGGGACCTGCCCTCCCTTACCATTCAGCAGAAAGTCCTGGTGTAGGTGTGTGACATCTGTCCTGAGAACACCAATTTTCTGAGCATCTACAATGAAATGCCAGTGCTGGTTGATTGTACCATCGTCGTTCCAGAAAGGGAATGTGTAGTAACGCGGGGCCGATATCTGGAACGAGGGCGGGATATCTTGACCCTAGTTGTATTTGTCAGTGACCAATCTTCTGTGATACAAACAGTAAACGCTTGTCTTCTTCGTAATCCATTGTATAGCTTCTACAAAAGGCTCCTGTGCGTTATCACAGCCCCGGATTGTTGGCTGACCCGCTATAAGGTACTGCCTGCCTGGACAGCCTGAGAGGCAATGTTTGCGTAACAATATACGTCACGGCATCACAGGTGGCTCCTCCGGCATCGAGGATCGTAAAAACATCCCCTTCCTATTATCTGTCAGTTGGAACGATTTTGTATGGAGCTCAAGTCTTTGCTTACTTTGATGAAAGATGGCTCAGAGAGTAGCCGTGTCGCCGCAGCTTCTGGCTCTGATATCATGAATATGTTCTCCATCCAACCGCCGCTAAGTCTAACCCCAGGGAAGTTGACCCGCTTCATGGCTATATTAACACAAGTTTGCATGTCGCGTAGTGTCTTCTGCTTCCACGATACTGGGACGCAGACAACCATCTCTGTGGTAGAAATGTCATTGCTCGTTGCGATGTAGTGTTTGGCATGGGAGAGCAGTTTCGTAAGGAAGTCGATAACTACTAAGAGGAGCATCTCTTGAATGGGAATTTCCTCTGCACAAGTCCTTTTCTGGGATAGTTGGCGGAGTGACTTCTTGAGTCGTTTGTTCTGCGCCTGGTGGTGGGCTGACTTGGTCATAAGGCTTTTAAATCCGTGAAGAAGCATCTGATCCTGATCAGAGTGCGACATGACTCTGGAAATGCCTTGCTGGACTTGCATGCCCCAGTGTATTTGGTGATGGTCAGGGCGGATAGTGCCAAGTTGTTCTTCCGTGAGTTCGTCGAGGGGTTGGAAGACCCAGTCCTTGGGATACCGTATCAATGTTGGGACTTGCAAATGCGCCGAATTATCTCTACAATTCATCATTGTAGAAAAGTTGTTCAACACTGTTCTGGGCTGGAATTGAGGAAGGTTTTGTGGTTGGAAGCCCTCAGGTACGAAGGTGTAAGAAACCGATGAATTCGTTTCACCGAAGTCAAGGGCCATGATAAGTTTATCGGCAAGTTGCGGAGTCATGACGATGGTAGTTGATAGTGAGGGAGAAGTCTGGAGGAGGAAAAGAAGGAGGTTTCGAAATTCAACCATTAAGGATACATATTTCGCAACGACAACTACCTTGTCCTGCACAGATGATGCAGAGGTGAATGCTCCGTGAGGTAGAAAGCTTTTGTCTCATGTTGCACCAGTGCCTTTTGCAAACAATAGAAAACAAATACTTAACGCAAGTATTGTTGATTTTTAGGCCCTATAATTAATTCATCCCTTGACAAAATTCATAGTTCGTTACGTATATGAGTAAGATAGGTATGCCAAGGCTAGTGGCATTCTATCCAAGCTTCCAGCTTTGCACACTTTTCTGTGTACTGCTTGCTTTGTCGTCAAACTGTTGGTGCCTAATGACTCACATATTCACGTCGGTCAATTGGTTGGTTGCTTTTCTGGTTGCCAACCTGGCAGTGTGTTTGTCGTCGTTACGTACCTTGACCTAATGCGGATATTCGACAAACAAAGAAATCCGTCACTCGAAGTTGCACACAAAGAAACCCACCACCCACATTTACTAACAAAGCCGACAGTACAGTCAAAAGATTCGCCTCAACTTCACCTTTACAGCTCACCAATCCAAGATCTGTAATAACCGGAATACCATTCATTAACATGGATCCAAATACCTCGCGCAGTCCCAAAAGGGCGAGCGCAGGCCCTTACAAGTTAAGAAAAAGGACCAAGACAATACAGTATGCAGATACTCAACCCAGGAAGAAGCTCGCCCCTGGCAGAAAACAACAAAAGTAGCAGAAGATCTGGGAACATGAAGAGACTTGTCAACTTTTGGCTCACTTCCAATGGAGCTTCAACAATGGTGTTGATTTCTAGAGTGTCTCGTTTCCAAAGTTTCAAGACGCTGTCCAAGCGACAACATTCACGGATGACCAGGCTGAGAAACAGCTGAAGCATCTATCGGGCCGGTATGGCCAGACGGAAGGCGACAATGACTACGAGAACTTGCTCGAATTTGGCCTCGACTCGCTAAACTTACCAGAGGACATCTCCAAGGATGTTGATCAGTTCTTCAACAGTATACCCGACATAAACGCTGACCGGTCTCAAGCTGGCCACGTGTCTGCAAAATGGTGCCTTAAGAGGCTCCTGGTGACCTTCATGGTCTCTCCGGAGAACCTGAAGGCCGTGAGTACGACCATATCAAGACAGCTGCCACTCCTCATCTCGTGCTGACCAGCATGCTGCTATAGATATTGCCAGACAAAGAGAAAGACCAAACGGCGAGCCAGGCTGATGAGGACTACTCCGCTGAACCCGGTCAACCCACTGAGATGCAAAATTCACCTCGCAGTTCATCAAACCTCAGCCAGGCAGACCAAAATGCCGAAAGCCCATCCCCTAAGACGGCTGAAACAATCGTCGAGCAACGTTCCACCGATTACCCATCGTCCGATGGAAGAGAAATCTGGGAGATTGAGACTGTGCTCCTTGCTACAGAGATTGAGAACGGGCGACTCAAGAGAGAGCTAGATGCTGTGGTGAAGCACAAACCCGACGCCCGCGTGCAACATATCCTCGAGCAAACGCTGAACTCTGCGGAAGTGAGGGCCAGCCGCAGCAGACTTTTCAACGTCGACGTTCCAGGTATGACCGGGAAAAAGATTTCCAGAAGGTACATGATGGTGTTATGGGCCATGCAAAGTAAATGCTTCAACATATGCTGGGAACATCCAGAAGCGCTGGAGGAACAAACCATGCACAGCGATCTCGTCGAGTCTTGGGCGCTCAAGGCCTTTGGGCAAGAGATCAAAGAATGCATTCCTCGACTCAAAGATTCCCATGACTGCAAAGTCGAGTTGCTCCAAGGACTATTGGCTTCAGCAGTCATTGAAATGGTATTCGAGCCAGCCTTCCCAGCATTCCTTCACCCACCGAACCCCATTGCAGAGGCCTACCGGCGAATTATCATGGATATTGGTAAGTGAACGGAGAATCAATCACGGAAATGACTAACGTGATCCAGATGGAATAAATGGGCTTCATCAAGCAGATTGCATTGTACTCCCGCAAGTGACATCCCTCCCCGGAATTATCCGGAGAAAAGCCAAGGAACTGGAGCGTATACTTTACAAGCACTTGGAATTTTTCTGGGCATTTCCAGGCGTCGAAAATGACAAAATCGAACGAGTGCTCAGTGAAAGAATCGGATTCGGTTCTTTTCTCAGGCTGGCGCTGGGGTTCAAGCTGGATCTCATGACAACCGCCACACGGCTCAAGTTCTTCTACTATGAGTCAGATGAGCCCTTTGACGAGGAGTATATGGAGCGGTGCCCATTTTCAGACCGCGAGAGAAATACTATCAAAGGATGCTTGTTCCCACTTCTCTTGTGGCCCCCGGCTCGAAAGGAAACGGCCGCTTCGAGTGACTACGTCCTCGAGCACAATACCAAATACAGCTTGTACTTCACGCAACTAACAGAGGGGAGTCATCGTGATCTGGAAGTGGCGGCAAAGGCAATCGTGCTGACGTAGGGTAGGATGGGGAGACGCAGCAGTTGAGAGGATTTGATGGGAAGCTGTTTCTATACACTGGGTGAAATTTACAACCGCGATTTCTATTTATTTGTAGTTCATATCAAGTAGACATGTTTTATTCAATGGTGATGTGTTTTTGTTTCGAAAAATGGTAGCGAATGTTGGTGAAGCAATTCTTGTGATGTTTTTGCGAAACCACGGGCTCAGTACTCAGCCGCTCCCTTCTTAGCACGTTGTATGTCAGATGCCAAGCTACTCGCAAATGTCTACAGGCCCAGAATGACCACATTCTCATATGGATTATGCAATGTCTTGAATTTGATTCTGATGCTCTTTTCTGTGCACAAAGCTACCGTCACTATTCTTTGACGCTAAATGGCCGCGCTTATCTCACCCCAACCCTGTATTTCACTGAGACTTGACCATATCGTATGAGACTTTTCCATAGAGCAAGATGAGTGCTCTTATCTGAAATGAGATACTAAGCTTCATGCTTAAAGGAGCTTGTTGTATTTGTATCATCTTTAAGATGATCTGATGAAATAGAATGAATAGTAAAAAAGTACTCGTCCCTCTCGGGCGGCTTCTCCTTATTGCGGGTGGCGATCTTCTGGCTACTGTTGAAGCATCCGACCATGGCGCGCATGACTTTTCCACATTTGATCTTGGCATCTGGGATCCAGTGATTGTATGGAGTCAGAAAGTCCTCCACGGCCTCGTCATCGAAGGGGTCAACAGCTTGAGGAACCATATGCTCCCTTTCTCGTCTCAATTCTTCGCGAAGAAGCAGATATTCTCCCAATACTGGCACAAGGGTTGGAAGGGTCTGCTCAACCAGACGCCAGCCTCGTTCCAGAGCTGGCCCCTGGGCTTTTCGCATCAACTGGAGCGTCGCCCACAGCCAACCCACTGTTTCTGGAGGTGGCACGCACAAGAGAAGATCTGTCGCCTCTTGTCTTGTCACGCTCTGCAGGAACTCCTCAGTGTAATCGTCGATTCGGTGGATGATACCGGTGATATGCTTCATCACCAAGGGAGTATCAACTGTCCCCACCAGTGCCGAGACAGGGTTCATAAGCTCAGCCAACTTGACAGCATGCTCTCTGGCTAGGACAACTAGACCGTGGATTTTATACATGCGTCCGATAGCCCAGGCCTTGAGTGCAATCTTGTACTCTCTCAAAGCCATATCCTCGTCTTGCTCTGCGGTGTCGTAGTCAACTTCATAAGTGTGTGACATTATATAGTCCACAAAGACGCGACCAGTTGACCCGTCTACATCCTTCATCTCATATTCATCCTTGTCCTTGAAGAGTGAACGAAGGGTTCCAGTGAATATGATGTAAAGGCTAGGGACATTGAGCGTCGTAGTTGTGAAACGAAACTGGCACCATTTGCCCAGTTGGCGTTCGGGAGCCATGGTGGTGAATGAAAAGAAAGGTCAAAGTGTGAGAGAACAGAATGGTGAGAGAACTTTACAATGAGAGAATTTTACAGAGAGAGAATTATCCGGTTCTGCAGAAGGGGAAGACACTTACTTAAATAGACGACGGAACAGAGTTGATCAACCCACATTAGTCACGTTGTAGGGCCTTCCGTCAAAATCTGATCAAGGTTCTAGCTTTAAAGCAAGATGCTAAGCCTGCTAGCACATGGTCACTCGATCTGCCGTGAATTCATGAATTCGTGAACGTGATTGTCTTACTTTGCCATGACTCACTGGAATATACATAAAGTTGTAATAAAGTTCGGGAACTACCAATCTATCATTGGCTGCCAAATAAGCTTCACATCGCTTTCCAATACATAGTATAGCTTTATACTTTCAAACAGCATTAGCGGAGAGTCTAACGAAACACCACAGGAATGAGTTTCAATGGACACGCAAGGATGCACACATCAGCACACAGATGCCTCTTGACGAACCGAAATTGAAACCTACGGATGTAAGTTTTATGGTCCAGACTACAGATGACCGCTTTTCAGGCTCTTCCTGATATAAACTATGATGATTTGACTTCTTGTACTCTTCTTGCGCGTGAGCTTGAAAGTATGGCGGGTCGGACTTATGACGAGAACAACCCATCGTTTGGACAGGGTGTGCACTCGGAAAAGGTTTGTATATTAACCTCAAACTCGGTGACTTCTTACGAAAAGCCTAATCAACAGGCTCCTGGTGTGTTAGCCTTGGGCAACTAAACTACCGTCACGGCGACGCGCACCCTCCTCTTCGCAATGTGTTGACAAGGTTTGTCCTACCACAATCAGCTGCCATTTATCAGTATCTTACCAGATCTTCCCAAGACGCACCAAGATTATAAGATGCACACTAGCTGCAGCACTGTGCATGGATAGCTACTACGAGACCCGAGGGGGACAAGTACATTTTTACTATTCATTATATTTCATCAGAACATCTTGAAGATGATAATTCTGAGCTGGAAAGGGTCAACGACATTATGCTGTCGTAACTCAAACTTGTTGATGTTCCACTGTGCTGCTGAGGGTGTGGTAGTGATGTTGGCTCAATTACTCATTTAGTGGATTTATCGAGATGCTGAGACACGTGACCGCTGTCTTCCACAGACAGGCCACCACTCAAACAGCAAAAGAATCTGTTTGCACACAGAAATGCGAGACTGGCAAGGGGATGCAATAAAACTTAGGAACTCTATCATAGGTGACAAAAAGCCTTAGGTAACCTTAGGTAAATTTAGTATAATTTAGTATTAATTTAGAAGATCTTAGACTAAGTATTTTTAGTACCTCGATTTAATGTCAGAA
>JAAOAK010000751.1:0-10470 GCA_013396175.1 Fusarium denticulatum
GGGTGGGAAGGGAGGAGGAGGAGTCTGGCCAAGGGCCCGGGGCAATGCGCTCCCCCTTGATGGGGGAGTCCCTCTCGGCGAAGGCAATCTCTTCTTCAGTCGCAAACCCTCCTGGAAGGCCGGTCCGCTTGGGGGCCCGGTACCTTTCCAGGAGGGCAAGAAGACCGGAAACGTCGGGCAGCTGATCAGGCATGTTGGTGGTGGTGGTGATGGTTGTGATGGTGGTGGTTGTGAGGATAAAGAATGACAGACTTGCACAGAACTTGCACAGAAGCCATACCTAGCGTAAGTTTTTGCCTCAGGAGTCAATTTAATTCGCGTTTTGTGGAAGGAGCAGTAAGGATGGGAAGGAACAATGTGGGAGGGAAAGAGTCAGTTGGACGTCGTCAGTGACCATCAGGAAAGAATAAAAGAGCGCCAGAACGAGAGCAATCCCCTTATCAACGTCCTTCCAACAATGCCCTCAATTAATACGCGACATGATTAACCCTGGAGGGCGAGGCCAAAGACACTTAGCCCGTATCATTTTCACAGCACGATCTTTTCCGTTCGCTAGAATTAGGTCCATGCATATAGTGAAAAATGATGTTACGTTGAATGCCATCACATTGGCAGTACAGAAACGTCCAAGAATCTGGTTTGCATTGGGTCCCCATTGCAAACCATTCACAAATAGATGCTTGTCCTGCTTTAGAACACCTACAAAGACGGTTCAAAGGTCGATAACACTGGCGTGAGTTGTCAGCAGGATCATACGTGCAGGCAGTGGTCTCCGTAATATGTTGGTTCATGTTACTCGCGAGCAGGCGATAATTGGAACTCACTGTCCGTGGTGAAAGCAACATCGAGTGCATCTTGGCTTGCCCCTTTTTGCTAAGTACCCAGTGAATTGTTTTGGTCGTAATGGAGTGGCCTATCACTTGGTCAGAATACAAGACGGTGTTTTATGAGCTTGGTGGCTTGGCCAAGAACGAGTCGTCAAAGACTACAATTTGGCAACTTGAAGAATGATGGTTCGATAAATGAAGCATCACCGTCAAGTTAAATGATCAATGTGTCAGAATTTAGATCTGAAGGTTGGGGGTCGAGAGTGTTATCTGCGAACAGCTTCAGGGAAACAAAGGAGGAAGGTGCAACGCTCCCCGCGCCTGCCGCAACTGCGAATGAATTCCAAATTATGGTGCTCCTTCCTCCAACAAGTCAGATCCCGCGTGACGCAATTGGTTAGCGTGTCAGACTTTTACAAAACATTGAAATCTGAAAGTTACGAGTTCGAGTCTCGTCGTGGGAGTTTTTTAGATTTTTTTAATAATTTTCTCTTATGCTTCTCGTCAAGGAAAATCGATTACGATATTTTTCATGTCGATCCGATGCGTTTTGATGGAGTTACAAGGATACCAAGTTTAGAGAACATATAGTGTAGGTGGGGCAAAACAGGCGCAGGGTCCACTTATTGTTTCAGGCCACGTGACAGCGTGTTCAACACTCTGAGGTGTAAGAGACTGTAGATAAATAAGTCGGGGAACATGGTGACTTTGATAAAGACTTAATTTGCTTGATCTGACATTCTTAGAAGCTGGGGACAGTAGATAGGGCAGTTGGCGTATTGATAAGTATCAGTTTTCTCCTTGCTAATAAACTTCCGTGGAGTTGTCAATTGAGGTTCCGAGACGCTTTCAGCAAACGCCTGGAAAATTACCAGTCTGCAACTTATATCACTTAAATATCACTTGATCAAGGGGATAGTTTGCCTAGAATATTATCAAGCTCATGTTGCATTCACAAGTTGTCGCAGACATTTAAGGCATCCGCAGTGCAATACCGAACCGGCTCTCTGTTCCGGCGCCGGGGATCCACTTCGCTTTTTACGCCGTGCCGAACCCGGCACACAAGATCGATTTGAGATATCAAGAGCTCATATCGTGAAAATAGCCGTGGAATGGGCGGGTACTGTAAGGATCAGGCATATCGCTTGTGCTTGGCATGAACCTCGAAAAATGAACAGTTGCGAACCAGTGGTTTCATAGCCAAAACAGCCCGGCGCTGGTTTTTGGTGTCAGCCAACAGTCAAAAACCCCACAACAAAGAAATTAAAAAAAGAAATGCTTCATAGCAGCTACTGGTTTCGATCCAGTGACCTCCGGGTTATGAGCCCGGCTAGGATATGTTAGTAGTCTGTTGTTGAGTCACATTGTGGAGAAGAAACATACCGCGCTTCCACTGCGCCAAGCTGCTTTGCTTGAGCTTTGTTGGTGAAAGGCTCTGTTTTGAATCAGTACATGTAGGCATTACGTCCACGTGAGCCCAGTCCCAGGAACAGATCCAGCACGCCTCTGTGCCATATCTCATTGATCATTAGGCTATTTTCCCATATGTCATGTCTCTAGCAAAGTGTGAAACGTTCTGTCTGTCTCTGCATCGTGATCGACATTGCATGGATGATCTCTTGCCTTGGAGTTCCTTTCCACAGCATCCCTCAACGACAACGAAGGTATAACTCGATCACCAATTCCCCAAGATGATCCCATTTGACTTGCAACTCTATTTTCACATTTTGTTTGAAGTCTCGAACCTGCTGTCACTCAAGTTTGGCACTTCACGCTTTGACGGCGCACTGCGAATACCATTCACCATGACCTTTCTTGCGTTCTATCCGAATTATGTATTCCCTCAGACCTTCTCATCAACCTGTAGACTTCCTTTTGCTCATATCGTAACCTCTATCGTCGCCGGAGGCTTCTTATCTCGCTCCCACCACTAACCGTTGGTCCTCAATAGTTGATGCTCAATGGTTGATGCCAATCAACCAGTCCAAACGGCACAACCCAAAACGACATCTCCCGCAGAATACTCCATATTGTACTTCATTCTCACCAAATCCTTATTCTCCCATAGATACCGCCTGTAGTTCATCACCAGAGATCATTGTCGCCAAGGCTGTCCCTCTACTGAGCCACGCCTTTATGACTGTTATGACTCACAAACAAAACCGTAATTCTGCCACCTTGCCGCTTCTCTAGGAAAGAAACACTTTCGAGTGACGAAAGCCCCTTTAACTTCTTTCCTCTGTCAGTAATACATAACTTAACTAACAATTGCCCTCTTGTGTTCAAGATGCTCCCGCCTCGCTAGCATACCCTGACCCTGGCAACTGTCACTCGGTCAGTACATCACCATTTCTCATTAAAGCCTATTACCAAGATGGCCGTGGATTATTTAATCTCAAATCACTCCTCCTGGAGGTATCATCTTCCTTATCGGCGTAGTTTTGGCCCTCCATCATCTTCACAAGAATTTCGTGAGATTCAAGAGGCGATTTTGCGTCTGACTTCTAGCTAGCATACTAGGAATAACTCACAGAGTCCCACTAAGTTTATACTAAGTTTACCTAAGGCTTCTGAGCCCTTAGGATAGAGATCCCAAGTTTCTTGGTCCTCGTAGAGGAGCATCATGCAGTCAGTAGCTCCGGGTACGTGATCACCACAAGCGAGTAGCTAACATGCAGGGTCATCACTTCGGAGTAAGCTCCAGTCTATTAAGCTTTGGTCTACATCTGCCTTTCCATGCGTTCCTTCGCGCGCAATGTTCCATATCATACGTATCATGTACTGAGATACGACCTAGACTTGTTCCTCAGGTCGAGGGTGCTCCATTGTGGGAAGCGGCATCAAGTGGTGCTCCAGCCACTTTATTCTCATAACATTTTGATGTATGAAGTCTGTGATGTTAAGGATGTCACACCGACCTGGAGAGCTGTCGATCCCAATTCTGGATTCAGTTATCCCAGAACGTACGTGCCATTTACAGTAGCAGGTATCAACAAGGCATGACTGCAACATCGAATCGACACACAATACATGAGTTTCAGAAGTATAAGCATTGCCATTCACCCAAGACAGCGAGATATTGTCTTGGTTGTGCGGCCAGTCAAAACAGGCTTCACTCAGGCAAACAGACAGAAGATATCCTTCAAAATTCTATTAATTCATATATCTCGCTGACATGCTTTCCTCCCTATCTATTCATATGTATCCCGCCAGAGCAAATATCCTCAATTGCTTACTGGCCTTACACAAGGGTATCTGCCTATCCCGGTATAGTAATCCACACATAAAACCGCCCGAAAGATGCAATATTGAACAGAGAGAAAACAAACACATGCTGCAGTTAAACAATTCTGTGCCCTATGCAGCGTTCCATGACTTTGGTTTCCCGTCTCATCTCATTCCATCCTTCTTCAACACCGTGGTATCTCAAAGCAAACAAATGACTAACAACGACACTCAAGAAAAGACGATAAAAGGAAATAGGTATGTGGTTGTCCTGGTATATCCGGGACAGACAAAAAGGAAATGTGTAACAAGAGAAAGTTCGTCAGATAGTGGAGGATGGGTATCCTGTCGTTATGTTCCTCGTCCTCCCCTTCAGGGGTGATTATTAGTACAGGTATATGGTAATGCAGAGTTTGAGAAAGAGAATAAATGAAATCATGATGCTCAAAGCTTGCTTTTCCGTTCCGAGATTTAAAAAACGCCTTATAGTCTCATGTCCCCGTCATCCAAGTAGAATGTCGTGGGTGAGCCAAACTGTTGCTGTTGAGCCTGGGGCATGAAGCCAGGGTTAGATGTGTACCCTTGTTGAGGGTGGCCCATTCGCATTGGCAGTTCGTAGCCTGACGGCATAGACGTGGGAATCATGTCGGCATACATGGCTGGCACAGGAGGGACAGCCTCGTGCTCAGAAGCAGGGCTTCCATACACGCTTGTCTTCTTCTTGGGACGCAGGTTCTCAAGGCTCAGTCGCTTGCCCCAAGATCCAGGTCGCTTTGAAGGGATAGGTGTAGCAGGACGAGCAGCTACAGGTTGTTGGGGAGGCATGTAGACGTTGGACATGACAGTGTCTTGTTGAGGGAAGTGCTGTTGCATGCCAGTCATGTCCCATTGTTGCTGAGGAAGCTCTTGACCAGGCAAGATGTAGGTCATGGAAGCATCAGCAAAGGTGTTCATCTGGTCAGGAGCAAACTTGGGAGCATCCACGGGCCAGACATGCTCGTTAGGAATGGGGAATGGTGTTCCAGGATGAGGGCCAGCAGTGAGATCATCGTGAACCATAGGCTCAGGAAGACCGTCCATTGGTGTCGTGGGTCGAGTCTCCTGCTTGATGCGTCGGGCAGGAAACGAAGGTGCCTCTGGTGTTTGAGGAGCCTGCTTCGTCACAGTGACCATGGGTGTGTTGGTCTCACTGGTCTCGGCCGTCGTGGATTGAGCACCATCAGAATGGCCAACAGTGTCCATCAAGCATTGAGATCGGAAGGGCAGAGAGAACTGCAGGTCAATCTCGCTTGGTGGCGGTGTAGTAGGGCTGGTGAAAGGCGATGTGCCCAGGATGAAAGCAAGACGCACAAGTGTTGAGATATCCTCACCGAGATGACGGGCCTCAAGCATACGCTTGAGATCACCGGAGGAGCGAGGGCGCCATGTGAGTTGCATTCTCTTCTCCTTGGGCCAGATGCAGGTCTTGAAAACAGACTTGACCTTGGACTGACGCATGAGATTGTGCACTTGAACCTTGTACTCCCAGTTGTTCACATCAAAGCCATCCTCGAAGTGCTTCGCGATATGCTCAAAGTACTTGTCACGGCTGGCAGAAGCCTGGTCGTTGGAAGAAGCCTCGAAGACACGGTCCTTGCAGCTGGCGAATCCACAACCAAAGACAACCTGCGGGCACAACTCTGTCTTTGCCGTGCTGTTAGGGAGAGCGTCCATGCGGTGAGTCTCCTTGGCGTGAGTGCTGTAGGCTCGCTCAGTAGCGAAAGAGAGATGGCAGCCCTTGGTCTTGCAAAGCCAAGTCACATCAGCGCCATGGAAATTGTAAAGATGTTTCTTGAAATCACTTTTCCTGCCGAAACCAACGGGGTTGTTGTCGAGGAAGCACATGGGGCACTGATACTTCTTAGAGGTTGGTGTGACATGCCGGGGCGACGGGTGAGAGGTGACATCGCATGAGGGGATGGGTGACTGCATGAGATTGGGCGAGTCGAGCCATGTGCGATCGGCAACTTTACCGATCTCACCGTCGTGAATCGAGGGAACGTCGCCTGCGTTATCCTGCCATGTTGATTGGGTTCGAATCGAGGCCGCATCGGATCGTGCATGAGAGGCCTCAGAACTGCTCCATGCTAGTGAGGGAGCGCTCGTGTTGCTGAGGAGTGTCGACGCTGAAAAGGTAGAGGCTCGGGCTGTTAATTGTTAGCAGGGCTTACGTTGAATTGTGTGGTGGAAATCACTCACATCCAGCACCCAGACCGCTTAGAGCATATACGAGACTTGAGACGCCGTAGCGTCGGGTGAGCCCCAAGAGGATCTGCTGGTCCTCTTCGGACAGAGGCCTCACTTGGTCCTCTTGAACTGGAAAGGGAAACATGTTCATGTTGTGATTGAAGAGTGCTTGAGGCTCGGTCGACGATGCGATAACGCGCACTCAGCGCTTGAGTGACTTAGCAACAGTGACTCGAACAAAAGAGCAACGGCTTGTGTCGAGGTCGATGTCAGCAATGAAAAACAGTCGCCGACGATATGACTATCATCAAGTTTGAGTCGGCGAAGTCGAATCGACAGTCGAGCCTGTGAGGCGTCGTAAAGGCCTGGCGATACCAAGGAGCGTTGGTGAGTTCAGTTAACGTCCGGCAATAGTAGATCAGCAAACACGGTTCGAGTCGTGTGAGTGAGTGCGAAACGAGGGGAAATCGACAGCCCGCGACGATTGGTGTTTGGTAGTTTAGTCGTTGAGTCGTAAACTGAGAACGCTGTGGAATGTGATGCGGTAGTTGCAATTCTGTGGGTATGTTTGTATGTGATTAAAGCAGAGAAGAGCAGAGCAGATCAATTAATGTAAGAGTGAAGAATAGACGAGACACGACGAGACACGCAAGGGTCCTTGTCTGAAGATGGGGGAGGCAGACATAAAAAGTATGGGTAGGCCAGGTAATAGAGAGGGTCAAGTCAGTCAGTGTCAGTCAATGTCAGTTAGACGAGGGAGAGTAGAGCAGATGAAGTGTAGGCAGTAGATAGTAGTAGGGCAGGGGGGAGAGAGAGAGACTAGAGACTAGGTAGAGAGAGGCAGAGACAGAGGCAGGACAGGACAGAAGAGGGAAAGTCCTTCTAGAAGCTTTCTTCGAATCCCTGGACTTGGTTGAGACATTATAACGGGCTTGCCGGAGTGATCGCTCACTGTCGACCCACGCTTGACTTATCCATGTCCTGGCTAGTCTGAGGGCTAGTGACTTCGTCAGCCAGGGGGTCCCCTGTTCATCACCAAGGCCGTTTCAGGAACGTCATTCGCTCAGAGAAACTCTGTTTTTTGCAGGAGACGGAGAATCAAGTGACGTGCCTGTCGATGATGTACTTTTTGGGGAGTTTCACATGAGATGGGATCAACAGGGACCCAGAAATGCTCCTCTGGCACGATACTCAATATACATACATCGCACATACTCTGCGATCAACTATACTCCCAACAGTGGCTTTTAAGCCATTCAGGCGTGCCTTACTAGATACTCGATAGCCCGATTATCTTGGTCCTCGCTCTTTTTGGGCGTGCTAAAGTGACCACTGCCCTAGACTAGTACTGTATAGTAAGGTCTGTCCTCTTCTGTTATGGTCAGGCTGGGTAGCAACGGACGGGGCTACCAAGTCGACTCCGATTGAATTGCGACACCCAAGGATGATGGATCCCATTAAAAAAAATTCGGCTGGAGCTACCGATAAACTCATCTCATCTCTGCAGTGAATTAAAGTGTCTGCTGTGCTGTCTGGCTGTGCTGTACCCAAAAATAATAAGGGACTGCGCCAGCAAATTACGTACTTTTGCTTGGGTATTATTACATTACGTAGACGGGCATGACACGACCTGCTGAAACAGTTCTGCCGTCTTTCTAGAAGAAGCTGCATGCAAGAGAGATTACATGACATTTGCTTTTCAGCGCGATACAACATTGAAGACATACATACCTGCAGACATATACGGAGTATTAATTAATGGAGGGTTGATGATTTCATTCATGGTGGGCTCCTTTTTCTTGTCTTGTGTCCTGTGCTTTGAGGTCAGTGAGTTCATCACATCGACAACCTGATGAACCCTGCTCTGCCTCGCTTCGGATTCGTTTGTTTCTCGAGTCCGTCAAGAGTCCAGGTGCCGTTCAAAACCGTTGACACCTTTAGCAGACGATGACCAGAAGTTGTACGTAACTGAATCAAGCCTAACTCGAGCAACTTGATCACGCACAAAGTTTAGTTTTAGTTTCGTTAGTCAGAGCAACTCTATCGCTACCAATCCCCTAACTAACGAGCACACATAAAACGTGGCATCCGAGTATCGGTCACCCTCTCCACTCGACTTCTTCAGAAGAAGAAGACCAAGACAGAGCCAAGACCCCGTAATAGTCAAGCGCATCAGCAATAACGCGGGCATGCAGACGACCCTGTTTCAGCGGGAAATGACGATGGGCCAATCTCTGGCTTCTGCTGTGAAAGACGGCGTCTGAATGGCCCGCCGAGACTTTACGGTGCGGAGTCTGGAGGGTGGCCCTTGGATCGTATTGGCCTGAGCATGGGGGGTCATGACACGAGCCTGGTCAGTGTCTAAGCCACTTTGGAGAGGTGAGCCCCCTGTAGATGGGATTTTGGTAACCCTCAGCGAGAGAGAGAGAAAGAAAAAAGTTGCAGAGGAGGAAGGGAAAAGAGGTCAAAACATTTGCTCAGTGTGGATGCCGGCTGGTGTGAGGTGAGTGGTGACATCCAATGCTCGCCCAGCTACGGTGAGAGTCCTTGGCAAGATGACTACTTATTAACTTCCATTCACTTTCAACCCCATCTCATGATCATGACGATGATTGTCTGTACAACCAACGATGGTGCTGCAGCAGCCTCGTTCCCAGTAGATTGAAGAACCCCCCAAGAGCCGACAGCAACGCCATTTGCGTCAAACAACAACTCAAAGAAAAAAGAAAGGAGGCCCCAAAAGTTCAATGCGACAAGTCACTACGCTGAAGACGTTTGTGCCGTATCTGGCTGATTAGGGTTTTTTGTTTGCATTTGCTTTGTTTCATCTCACGTTCTGACCGCTTCCCTGTGGCGTTTGCTTTTTCTTCTCGAAAATTTCTGGACCTTTTTTTCTGATTCAACGCGACACGAGTGGTGGTGAGTGGTGGCTGACTTGCCAGAGCATCCACCAGCGGGTTGAAATTACAATGCGTTGCTTGATGGAGGGACGGATATAGTACTCTTTGGGTAGCTCGCTCATGCAACCGATGCGTTTCGGGCACCATGATCAGCACTGTAGATCCTGAGCCATAGCCATTGGATTTGGTTTGGCCCTTGCTTGCTTGTGCTCTGCTTGCTCTCACGGTTGCCTCGTGATGGTATACCCTTGTAAGTTAAAGGCAAAAAGGCTGGGGTAACAGAGAGATGATGTGCTGCATTGCATTGATGAATCGCCCACCAACAACAATATTCAATCAATCAATATTGGGGTGGCATGCCTACTGCACAACGCGACAGGCCTCTCTTCTCCTTCTGCTCCTGTCGTTTGTGAGGCATCCTATCCTCTATCGGGAACCCTTGCCATCAACCCAAGTCTTCCGATTTGCCCGTGCTGGTGCATCGCTAACCAAGTCATCATGTAACTCATTTACCCTGGGACCTGAAGACAGGACTTGTTCAGCTCATATCCCCGCAACCACTAGAGTCGAGACCACTCTAATACCACGCCACGATGGAACGTTATGACTTATGGAGCAAGATTCATCCGTGGAGCATAGCCTCACGAAGCCTTCGTCCATGATGATGAATCAGTCACGCTCTCCATCAACATCAAACTCAAGACTCTAGTGGAGTGAAGACGTGAAACCTTCTGTAACGCTCTCCCACGTGGTCCACCCGTCCTGTAGATCTTTGTCTAGACCTGGAGACACAACCTTAACTTACAGAGGGAACAAGTTTGTCCGTCCGTTGGCTGCTCTCCAGCGTATCCGTGTCAAGCAATCAACTCGACTAGACTAGAGGACAGCCAAGTCCACCAGTTCTTATCACGGCATCGCAGCCATTCCCCTTCTTGGTCCGCACTCCACGTGAAGGCTATGCAGGTCCCCTATCTCCAGCATCCCCAAGAGTTTCACTTGACCTTACAGCCTATTCTATATTGTCCAGAGAACCCCTGTCAGGGATAACCCTCTCAAGCCTCTTCTTCCCTTGCCATTGAGCTCAAGGAAACAACGCCAAAAGCTAACATCTATTTTTGCCTGCCTCTAACTCGCTCATGTTCTCGGACGTCAAGCCACAAACTCATGTAAACACATTCTGTGACATTTCGACATGCACTGTAATCAAGAATTGACAAGCAGCCATAAACCTCCTCTGCCGCGGCATCATCTATTCTAGGTTTATCGGGAGAGCCTCCCGCGAGCCCCAAGCC